>PVJS01021490.1:0-31439 GCA_004027185.1 Glis glis
TGTGTGTGTGTGTGTGTGTGTGTGTGTGTGTGTGTGTGTGTTAGTAGGGATTAAACCCAGGGGTGTTCTACCTCTGAACTACACCCCAGTCCTATTTTACTTTTTTATTTTTAAAACAGGGTCTCACTAAGTTACCCCACACTGGCTTTGAACCTGTAATCCTCTATGTGTCAGCCTCCCAGGTACTGGGATTACACGTGTTAGCCACTGCACACTGCACACTGCACACTGCAAGCAAGTATTTAATTCAAAACAATGATAGTTGGGATCTTTAACACCCCAATTCCGGTAAGGTAAATGTCATCCAGACAGAAAATCACCAAAGAAAAGCAGAATTAAATTGCACCCCAGACCAAATAGATCTCACAGACATCTACAAAACATTTCACCTAACAGCTACCGAGTACAAAGTTTTCTCATCAGCATGAAGAACATTCTCCAGGACAGATCATTCAATAAAATTCAACATTCCTTCATGATAAAAATGCTGAAAATTAGGCACGCAAGGAACATACATCAACATAAGAAAGACCATTTGTAATAAGCCAACAGGTAAAATCATATTAAATGAGGAAAAGCTAGAAGCTTTCTTGCTAAGATCTAAGACAAAACAAGGATACCCAATTTCACCGAATTTATTTGATATATTATTGGTAGTTCTAGCCAGAACAATCAGGCAAGAAAAATAAAGGGATTCCAAACTGAAAAAGTAGTCAAATTGTCATTTCTTTGTACATGACATGATCTTCTTTATAGAATACCTGAAAACTAATAAGTAAATTCAGGAAAGTTGTAGGACACAAAATCAGTTAATAATTGAGTAGTGCCACTATATGTTAATAATGAATTATCTGAAATAGAAATAAAAAGTGAACTCAATAATAACTATAAAATAATAATAAAATAAAGTATCTGGGCATACATTTAACCAAAGTAGTAAAAGATCTCTACAATAAATCTACAAAACATTGATGAAAGAAATTGAAGAGGACACAAAAATAAAAAGACATTTTGTATTCATGGATAGGAAGAACTAATATTGTCAAAATGTTCATATTACTCAAAATGATCTGTAGATTTGATATGATCCCTAAAATACCAATGGTATTCTTTACAGAACTAGAAAAAAATTCTAAAATTTATATGCAATTGGAAAAAAAAACCCGATTGTCAAAGCCATTTTGGGCAACCTGATCTCAAAATATACTACAAAGCTGTAGTGCATTTTTTCATGTATGTATGTTTGTGTATAAGTTGAAAATAAATGAAAACAAAAGAAAAATTAAAAATAAAACTATCATATTATCCAAAAAATTAAAATAAAACTACTGTTTAAGTACTACACTGACCCAGATAGTCTCCTGCTGGGACTCAAATGACTATATTTACACCTAGTAGCATGTTATCATTTACTTCATGGAAATAGCAATGACACCATATGTTTTACCATCTGAATTGTCTGAAAAAAGATTTAATTTCAAATTAATTATAAATATTTAAATGAAATGTGAGTATTATGTAGAGCAAGGAGGTTTATTTTGATCATAATGAGGACAAGTCATGACAAATTTTAAAAATTGAGACTCTGAAGAGATCTGACTCCCAAAATATATTCCTGCTTAAACATTTAAAATTTCAATATACAACCAGGTTTCCTCAACTACCTATCTGCTTTGTCTAGACAATAAATAATAATAGCAAGCCAATACTTCAAAAGAGCTTTCTTAATAATATAAATTATATTCCAAATATTTAATCATAGGCCAGGTGTGGTGACACACGCTTGTAATCCCAGTA
The DNA here is from genome assembly GCA_004027185.1 of Glis glis. Lineage (NCBI taxonomy): Eukaryota > Metazoa > Chordata > Mammalia > Rodentia > Gliridae > Glis > Glis glis. The sequence continues at coordinate 1,798 of PVJS01021490.1, forward strand.
CTTGGTAGGCTGAGTCAGGAGGATTGCAGGGTTAAAGCCAGCCTCAGCAACTTAGTGAGGCCTTCCACAACTCAGTGAGACCCTGTTTTCAGATAAGAAATATTATCAGGCTGGGCGTGGTGGCGCACGCTTGTAATCCCAGTACTTTGGGAGGCGGAGACCAGAGGATCCGGGTTCACAGCCAACCTCAGCTCTCTCCTCTCCCTGTCTCTCTCTCTCCCTGTCTCTCTCTCTCTCTCTCTCTCTCTCTCTCTCTCTCCTTAGTGAGGCCCTCCACAACTTCGTGAGACCCGGTTTCAAAATAAAGTATAAAAAATAGGGCCGGGGGCGTAGCGTGGAGGTAGAACGCCCCTACATTCTATCCCCGGTACTGCAAAAAAAAAAAAAAGAAATATTATCAGGCTGGGGATATAACTTGCAGGTAGAATGCCTCTGAGTTCAATCCCCAGTACCAAAAAAATAAATAAATAAATAAATAAAACAAATATTTAATCTTAATTATTTTAAACTTTTTACAGGATGAAAAAGAAATATATCCCAGGAACTGATTAGATTATCATACAATGTTGTAATATGAGATAAATCACAGAACTTAGAGAATAAAGAGACTGGAAACCATTTATTGATTAATCCCCTTTGGTGGTAAGCTCTGAAAAGCTGTGATATTTTCAAGAGAATTCTGTATTTTTAAGAGTAATGGTAAAGGGGAGAGCATGAGAATGGAGTGAAGAAAATAAGCAAAGATGAAGAGACAGTAAAGATTGCCAGTAAGGATGGTTAACATGGCCCCAAACCATCTAGTCCCACATTCAACCTGGACACAGAACCAACATTACAAGCTAGTATCTATAGTTGTATAACTTTGTTCTGTTCCTCTCTCTTCATTAACGTGGTCTTTATATTTCTCTGTTCTATTAGCATGACTTTATTTTTCCAGGCATATTTTGCCCACACTAATGGTTTAACTGTGTATTATAAGAACTTGCAGAAAGTGTTAAGGATACTTCAATGGAGAATGTCAAAAGATAGCTCTGCCTAAGATCCCTTGAATCACTCGCCTCTCAATACCCATCCTTTTGTTACTTCTCTTATCCAAGACTAATCAAGCTTCCTCACCACTTTAAAATACCTGTCTTAAACTATACTTCCAACCTCAAAAGATTTTTATCTTGTTTCCTGTCTGTCAGACACTGAAATCTTTTTGCTGGGTGTATGGAACACATATTTTTTTTTATAAAAGGTCTCCATTAAAGCCAAAAAGGGACTTTAATGCCCAAAACATACCTGGGTGTGGCTCACACATGGTGTGCAGTGTGAAAGTGTAACCCTTGCAGCACACACAGGAGTGGCACAACACACCCAGGGTATCAGGGATAACACACAGGCACCAGGCACAAGGTGCAACACCCAGGACCTAATAGGCAATGCACAGACACAATGCCTATGACCATGAGCATCTTGACAACCACATTGAGTACCTAACAACCTGAGGATTATAATTGTCAGTATCTGAGCCCAGAAACCCACAACTTCTTCTCCCAAGGAGGCTTGACACCTTGCCATTTCAACCACTGGTAATGAAGCTAAACACTGACCTGGACAGATATGCTGGTAGCCGTTGGACAAGTCCTCACCTTTGGTTCTAGGTTCTGGTTGAGCATTGGTTAAGGTCAGACCTGAAGATCCGGACCAGACTCACAACTGATTCCAACCTGAGACCATAACACAGCCAGCTGAACTCCATGGTAAATAGACTGCCCAATCTGCTTTCCAGGTTTTACTAGTCTACCCTTTCCCCCTAATTTTTTTCTCTCTCTCTGCCCCAAAATTTCATAAGTTGGTGGAAAATACTATAATTGTGTGGAGAGTTAATGAATAAAGAACCCGTCTTGGTCATGAAAAGTTCTTGAAATGACTGAGACTCTGTTTTGGTTGTTTTTGACAAGCTAAGTCTACTCAGAACATTGTGTATTATCCCTTAGAAGAGAAAAAACTTTGGACAAAATGAACCTTTATCTCAGTAAAGAGCCAGTCATTGATTGTGTTGCACTCAGAACCAGAAGAGGTTTGAGAGTTTTTCTCTGCAATTAGGTATTGAGGTTTTGAAGGTTGATCACAGAAGTAAAATACAGATATACCTTGGCCAGCTATAGTCAGAAGTTTACCTTATTTGGATATGGCCTAATCATTGGCTGCCCATGATTGGCTGAAGCTTGGTTGCTAGTGCTTGGCTGAGACACAGCTCTCTGTAAAAAAAATATACTTCTAAGTTAGATGGGAGTTTGTGTATTAAGTTAACTTGCAGTTTGTTAGGTAGGAACTGAAAGTATGGAAATAACCTCAAGCTATGAGCATCTTGATTATTTAACACCCTTTATCATCCTTAGCAATATATTTTGACTTATCAGGTTGGTATATTTTATAATGTTTGGGAAGCCAGTTTTTTATAATCATTCTACATTTATACATATTGATAGAAGTGGAAAATAGCCTATCAGAGGAAAAAGTAAAAAGGAAGAGATAAGAGAAAACTAAGCCTAAAAATAATCTAAAAATAAGAGAAAAATGAGGGGAAAGAAAGTCATGGAACTGTAGACAAGATGAACAAAGAGAGATGTAAATTACCTCAGATACATTTTCAAGGTAGTGAAACTTGAAAGCAGAAAATTTAGAAAGTTTCCTATATAGAGAGAAAATTGAACAACTTAGATGAATGTGTCCCTGAGAATGGAAATGTGTCTTTTTTTAACACTCATGTAGTTTCTACTTTTCTTAAGAAAAAAAAGTAGAAATCATTAATGTAACCTGCATAATCCTGTACTTTGTTGACCTTATATTTTTACCAATATTTATGACAACCACATCTGTCTTACATTTATTCAGTTTCTCAAATTTTCAGGTACTTATCACAGCATAGAATTTAGTATTAATCTACTTTGATATTCAATATATATCTATTATTAGAAAGTAAGTTTTAAGCTGGGCATGGTAGTACATGCCTGTAATTCTAGTTCTTGGGAGTCTGAGACAGGAGGTTGGCAGGTTTGAGAACAGCCTCAGCAATATAGGGAGACTCTCAGCAATCTAGCAAGATCCTGTTTCAAAAATAAAAAACTGAAAAAGGGCTGGGGGTGGGCTCAGAGGTAGAATTCCCCTGGGTTTTATTCCCAGTACCACACACACAAAAAAAAAGACAAAAGAAAGTTTTATGAAGGCAAATATTATGCTTTTCTCATTTTTGAATAATTAGTGCCGAACATATGTTAGATACTTGACTCTTAAGTCAAGTAAGAAATATCTTGAGGATTATTATGCTGTCATTGCTTTTATATGACTCTTAATAACTGGAAAAACTATTCAAGGTGACAGACATCAAAATGTATCTGCTTTTTTCTGGATGGTGAATCAACTGTAATATGACATGAAGAAATGCTCTAGGTTGATGGAAATATGAGGCTATTTGTTATTTCAAAATATTCTTTTGTCTTGTCTTAGTATTCTTATTTATATAATCCAAAATGACTGACCATACAACTTAGAGGAAGGAAGAATTATTTGCTCTCAGTTTCCTTAGAGAGTTTGGGTTCAGTCCCTGTGAGGCTGCGGACCTTGGATCTCAGGGCATGGCCACGGGAAGCAGAAAGAGGGAGAGCACAAGGCCACTCATAGATAAAAGTTCTGACTGAAACTATACTGAACAAAATTTCTGGTCCTTCCCCCTATTCTGTGAATAAATAAAATTTGGTCTCAGGATATTTTCAAAGAGATAACAGAAAGAGAAATGAAACCCAAAAAGTAGGCATGCTCTTTGAGGAAGTGGAATAAAACTAGTTTGATTTTTGGTGAAATGCATGCATTTTTAAAGCAAAGATGCCTGGAAATTTACAATTTGCTTATTTGTTTATATATATAATATTTCACATTTTTATGGAAATTATGTATATAACATTTCAAAGCATTATAGAGGAATGCATAGGTATTAATTTAATAAATTATGAATTGTGTGCTGCATAACTATAGAATTATGCACTGTATCATGAATTATGTTCTACATAACTGTAGTAGATAAATATTACTTCACTTGATAAGAATAGAAAGCCTATTATTAAAAAACTAAAAATTATTGTAATATACTGGTTTATTTACTTGTTATCAGTAATATATTATTTCATATTAATTGAATTCATCCCCCCCAAATGAATGAAGATTAAACAAGGTAGCAGACACAGTAAGGGAAGATGATGATTAGTAAAATATTGAAATGGTTGATAGGTGACCTATTCTTTAACAATTTTAAGCCCACCCCCCAAAAATTGTAAAACCAGGTCCATGTCAGCAGAGGGATATGAAAAGCTAAGTGGAAGAATTTTTAAAATTAAATGATGCCTCAACAACTTGAAAAAATACAGTCTTTCAGTAAAAACATTAACTTACAACATGAATATGAGCTCATGTTAGTATTCATTAGATAAATTAGGTTGAGACGAAATAGATGTTCCTGGGACAAAAAAGATAGTGGGAAAATGGTAAAATGAGAAAATGTATAAAGACATTTGCAATTTTTAACTTTTCTAATATGCATTATGATAAATCATTTTCAAATGTTATTTATATATAACATGTTTTCTACAATGGCTACATCACAGAGGTGGCAATATAAATTAACCATCATATCCAAAATCACTGAACAAGTAAATAGGAAAGTCAGTAATTTAAACTGTGTCTCAACTCCAAGTCTGTTGCTCTTTCAAATTCACTGAATTGCTCAGGTAAATCCAAAAGAAGTAAATATTTCTTCTAGGTAGAGTAAGAAAAAAAATTACTCACAAATGTTTTAAAAAATATAGTTTCAACACTGATTAAATTGAGCTTATCTTATTCAGAAACCACTTACCCTCTAGGTAAGAATAAGTTTAGACTGCTGCAGTACAAACAGTCCTCCTATGCCATACTCAGGCTCAAATTCCTAAATGTCTCTTCATTTCTGGGATACACACTCAATGGTAAGGAGGAAACAAGATATAGTAGTCTGTTGTGACACTAGAAATAATGAATTTTTAGAATTCTGAATTATTCTCCAGCTGGGACTTTTGTTTCATAACAACATCCATCCTCTGCTCTGTCAATGACCAGCCCACATTTGGGCTAATGATAGTAGTTTATGTAATCTGGGATATTTCTCTTCCCATTTTCCCAGTACCCAACAGATCTGTTTGGCTCCTTTGCCTTTTCCCAGTTGCTCTTGGAATATAGTGCATTCTCCAAACATAGAGCAAAGTTCTGATTCTGATTCCTGTTTGTTCCAGAGCTAGACAAGTGGGATGCTACCTGGCTTCTGAGGCTACTCCATGGTGTGTCTCTCCCCCAAACTCTCTCCAATTACCTTGAAGATGCTTCTGAGATCTATTAAAGTTAGAATAGCATCAAGGACCACTCTGGAAAATAAACATCTTCTTCTTTTGGCCTAAATATAGATAGCATGAGGTTTATTTTACTGTGGTTAGAACCCAAATAATGAATGTGATGCAAATAGCTACATTTTAAGGATCTCCCAAATTACTTTGTTTCTCTAATGCCATACCACTTTAGACCCAACCTCCAAACAGGGAATTGGAGAGAGAAAATGGGAATCTTATTTCCTCTAATACCTTTTCAATCTCTCTTCTACTAAAATTTAGAAAAAGTAAGCTTTTCCTTCTTTTTCTTCTTATCTGGTTATCATTTAAGTAGTAATCTATAATCTAATACATGATACCAGCTTCTTGATAAGTTAAATGAGCTCATAAAGGAATCCTTCATTAAAATCCTTCTCTCTTTTGATGCCTGGCTTGAAAAACCTATAAAAATCCTTTTATTTCAAAATAAAAATTTTGAAATTTCAGAAGCTGAACACTAACTTAATATTTCCATTTGCACTGATGCCATACAAGTTGTTAATAGTTTGTGCTTTCTCCAAGTTCACCTCTCTTCTGCTCAAGGGAATATGGAACTCTTGAACTGAAGACTATCACAGCAAAAATGTAAAAGAGGAGAATGTGGCTAATTTTTTCTTTACACTTGGATGGTCAGATTCAACAATTATATAGGTTAAATCTCAGAAGAAGAATGAGACTAATGGAACATGATAGAGTGTGGCACTTGCAATATCAATATGAAAATCTTTAGGGAATACAGTGCACCTTTGGGATCACCACCTTCCAGTTTGGAAACACTATGTCTACTTTTATATAATTTTAAAAATTAAAATTAAAGTGCAGTGACTTCCAAGAAGACAAAACTTTCCTTTTGCTAGTACTACAGCTTGCTAAAGTTTTATATTAACAAATGTAAAGAATCTTTCACTTAGGTGACATCTCTTTATTTTACTCTTAATGAAGGGTCATACAGATAATGTAAAAGAATAGGGATAAGGAAAATAATATATAAAAAGAAGAAAATGGAATATGGTTCAGCCAATTAATTTTACTAGTAAAATCTCATTTACTTAAAGTCATTATGTGTCGTACTTGAATGTATGGTTTTATATAAATGTATATGCCAAACGTAGTACATGCTCTTTCTTTTTAATTTCTCCTCCAGCTGGTAATTTAGAAAGAGAGAATTAAGTGATAAAATTGATAACACTATGCTGTTAAATATGAAAAAGTTACCATAGTTCAATTTAGAATATGTTTATAATATAATAATTTATTAGTTTAGAGTACAAAAAGTGGAAAACTATTATCTGGGCAGAAATGTTTATATAAACAATTATCACCAGTTGACACTATATGAAAAGTTCTGATTGGGGTATTATTTCTTGAATCACTTTTCAAAATCATCTCTTCCTATGAATTTAGTAGTAATATTTTATATCACTGAAATAAATATAGATAAAATCAGAGAGTCAGAATTATGCAAATATCTATTACAGGGTATGTCAATTGAACAACTCTTAATTAAATACTTAATATATATCACATAGAGTATCAGAAATTATAAAGATAAAAAGATTGATCAAACTTAGTCCCTATTATTCAAAGATTAAATCCATTCATGAAAGGCATGTGCAAGATAAGTAATGTACAACAGAACAGGAGTTCTATATTAGAAAGAGTGATATGGCTACAGAAAGGGGAGAAGTTAATTCTTATTTCAGGGTCCTTGTTTATTTTGTGCACTAAATATTATACTGTAATAACCATACAAATATGTTTGTTTTTATGTAAAATGTTAATTCATGGTAATTGGTTTATTGTGGCAGATTCTGTAATATATTATGACAAATGAATAACACATCACTGCCTCCTGATATTTCAAAAATATACTGGGAGAAAAATTCTAACATGTATAGTTCAGAACAAAGTGATTTCCATACAAAAGTCATTGAAGAACTGTAAGACCAAGTTCCTTTCCTACCTGTAGTCATTTAAGTGGAATTTATAAGACCACCTGTAAGACAATGGTGTTGGGTTGGGAAGAAATTGTGAGTAAATTTTTAATATTATTGATAAGTACATACTTATCAATGTAGATACCTGTTACAAAAATAATTTGTTCAAGCAGGAATAATTGGTGCACCCTGTTACTACCTCTTGAAGAAATAAGTGTATCTCTTACAGAATCAATGAATTTTATACACATGCTTAATTTGGTACTGAAGGTTGACTACAGGAATAATAACTATATTAAAATGCAAAATGTATTGTTCTTCACAGAACAAAGAGAAGAATTTAAGTATCTCAGTGATCATATTTTGTATGGACTATAAATCATGGGTAGAAATCCAATTGGAATGAGGCTTTTCAAAGAGCTATCAATTTATTTTATTCCTGTTTACCTATAAATTTCAGTATAGGAAAGGATATCAAGGGCAGTAACTTTTCTGAATCAAAACAGAGCAGAATCAACAGGCTAAAAAATGCTAAATTTTCTGCTTTCAGTTAATTATTAAAAGCAATTAATGGCATGCTGGAAATAGACAAGTAGTTGCAAGCTGGAAGCAAGCATCGAATACTGGAAAATTTTACATGGAACTTCAGTCTGCATATAATCTAAATGATGGATCTTCCAAGGTTAAGAGACAATAATCTTCACTGAAGCATAAGAGCCTGGTAATCTTGACAGACTAGGCTATGTTCCAGGGCTCCAAAGACTCACCATGGTTCTAATTCATATCTAACTATTGTGCTTTGAAAGTAAACAATGCATTTTTGTAGCAATAATAAATGTTCATGCATGATAGAAAATAATAGAAATAAAGGAAAATAAATATGTTTGAATGTAGTAATTAAACACTAATCTTAATTTTAAAATAGAAGGAAATTATATTTGGACAATCGTTAAATGGTTTATCTGCTAAAATATCTCACTTTGTCTGGTCACAGTGCTGTACACCTGTAATTCCAGTATTTGGAAGGCTAAGACAGGAGGATTACAAGTTCATGGCCAGCCTCAGCAACTTAGTGAGACCTTGTTTCAAAGATAAAAAATAAAAAGGGCTGAGAGTGTAGCTCAGTGGTAGAAAGAACCTGGGTTTAATCCCCAGGACCACCCCTGCCCCCACATACATACCAAAATAATAAATAAATAAATAAATAAATAAATAAATAAATAAATGAAAGAAAAGGTAAAATGAGAAAAGGAAAGTTTCACTGTAAAACATTCTAATCATTTAAATTTTGCTTATATGTTAAATATTGGGGAGATTGAGATTAAAGCCAAATTTTAGACATAGCTGACATAATTAAAATGGCTTGAGCCTGAATTTGTCTTCATGTATCTGAAATATAAATTTAGTAAAACAAATTTTCAAGTTAAAAGCAATGAATGAAACTGTTAAAATATTCACAGAAGTTATGTTGTTTATCACCCATTTGGAGAAGAATAACCACAAATAAAAAGACATGATTATTTTATTAGTTATCCTTGTACTATTCTCCTAAAATGTCAAGAAACAACTACCACCAAGAACAAATGAATTCTTACTTTCCTTCCACATTAAGGATAATCATTGTCTGTCTTTTTTTTGACACTTTTCCTTCAATCTAGTCTTAAAATTGTGGTTTCATGGCCATTTTCCCTCATATTTTGTACTCTCTGTTTGGGAAATTACAGTTCTTTCAGTTTATCCACTGTATCCAGAAGGCTTATAACTTCCAAGTATGAATTTCCTGCCCTTCCTCTTTCCTGAGGACTAGACCCATATTTTCAACTGCCACCTTGTCATTTCTTATGACAAGATATTTCCTCAAGATCAGTTTGTTGACAAGAAAGTATATTACTTTTCCCATTTCCTGTCCAATACCACCACCTCCCAAATTCTGCTCATCCCTGAGTGCTTTTTCCCCTGACACAGATACTATTATATGCTAAGAAATACAGTCACAGAGCTTGAAGCTGGGAGTTATCTAACAGACACCATTCTTTCTGTTTTTATTTTTATTTTTATTTTTTGCTAACCTTCAGTGAAAATGACTTATTATGACATGTCAAAATGTCTCTATAGTTTCCGTGCTATGTGTAATCTGATTTGCATTATTCAAGCTTGTCTCTAAACTAATCTCAAAATAGATCCCAGACTGACATCTCATGTATTAGTTGCTTCTTCTTTCTCTATAGGTTCATGACTAAGTCACTTGAGGTTCTACAAAATAAAAGATTCTAGCAAATCATACAGAATGATTCTATCAAATCATTCCCAATTAGAAATGCATGTATTAAGCATATGGTTCATTTAAAAAGTTCTTGTAGGCAATACATATGTACTGAGAGTAGAGTAGATATACCAAGTCAGGCCATATTTAAATAGGTGAAGAAAAATTTGACATCCAGATGGAAAAAATGCAAATCCCTGCTGAAAACATATGTATGTACATGCATGGGAAGAATTTCTGATAATTAAACAATCTATCACATTATCGGTACCACAGAATTAGTTATGATTATGCAATGTTCTACTCTGCCAACTCCTGCCTTTGGTTACTCAAGCACAGTGCACGATGTGTAAATAAAAATGAACACACATTGGCACCAGGTTTAAGCTATATACTACATTCAGTTGTATAGAACTTCAGACTTGTAAAATGTTTATTTTCAGCTGTAACTTCAGCTAGTTCCTCACTCTTCTATTAAGCCACCGCAGTGAATTCTGTAGGTATGAGTGCATTCCTATATTTTTATGGTTTGCATGTTTGTGTCCTTCCAAAACTCATATTGAAACATAATTACCAATACAGGTGGGATCTTAGGAATTGATTAGGGACTGATCTCCTTGTAAAAGAGGTTTCACATAGCATTTGTCCTTTTCTGCTTTTCTGATCTTTTCACCCTGGAAGCCTTGGTATTCATTTCCTCCAGCAGACACGGTATTCAAGGTTCCCTCCTGGAAGCAGACACTGGACCTTCACCAGACAATGAACCCACCAGGGCCTGAATCTTGATCTTAGACTTCCCAGCCTCCACAATTGTGAAAAACAAATTTCCATTATTTATAAATCACCCAGTTTGTGACATTTTGTTATAGCAGCACAGATGTACAATTTTCTTTACCAAAAAATATTGTCTGTTGTCAGAATTAATATTTTGTGTGAAGCCATAAAGTAGAAGAGAAAATTTTAAAGTCTCTGAACAGACAAGGGAAATTCTTATGTAAAGCATGCAGCTATTTCCTCAGGACAAATCATAGCCTTCCTTATGATGAAAAGGGGCTCTATACACGATTAGCTTGACATCAGGGCCTGGCTGTACATTGCCCTCTACTCTTGGTAGCAGTGGCAATAGGAGGCCAAATGGGCCTTGATTAAGGGAAATGAATGTTACTGAGCCCATTGACAGCCTCCATTCCTGCTACAATGAGAGTTTTTAAACAAACCCGTCATGCAAATAGCACGATGACTAGAGAATTAGACTGATCAGGATCCATAGGAAAAGTATCTCTTCCAACTGATTATTGAAAGTTTATTCCTCCTGAATTGCACTTCTAAGGGCATTTGCATGACAGATAAATATTTTACATTTTTTTCTTTAGCTTTCTGAAAGGTAGATATAAGTAGTTCTTTCACAGATCACCTTGAAGCAATTCTCCAATTCTGTTCATGCAAAGTCCTGACCAACTAACAACCCCCTTAATTCCTATTCATGATTTAGTATCAGCCTATCCTCAGGCTATCTCCTTCCACATGAAGTAGAAAACCAGATGCAAGGACCCAAATTCTCTTTTTTTGTCACTCTCTTTCATAGTTATTCCTTAATTGGGCTGTAATGCCAGCATATCATGCAGATCCAATTATAAACCACAGTGATGTTTTTCTTCCTTAAATTAATTGATCAAAAGGAGCTTTCAATGCAATCATCAGTGGCAGTTTAAGAGTGGGCAACAAAGCAAAAGGAACAGACACAATGGGCATATTTCATGTTTACTTTTGTTTCTGAATCACTCAGACACCATCTCAGATACACCATTTATGTTTACACTGGAATGTTACAGCATAGGCCTTATTTTGGTTCACTGGATCAGTTTACTATGCATCATTCTATTCACATGATAACCCATAGCCAGGCATTAAACAACTGTAGTCGTACATTAGCAAGCTAAAGGCCATTTTCAAATGGATGATCATTATTGGCAAAGTAGGTTATGGCTTTACTTTATGGCTCTGCACTGTGATCATTCTACCTGTATTTTCTAGGCATCTCATACATAATTCCTATCTGCCACAAGCACTTCCTTTCTGGTCTGCAAGATTATAAAGTCTATGGCAGTTTTGTATTGTGTAAACATAGCTATGTTACAACTATATTTGCCATAAGCCCTTTTCTGTATGGTGTTTAGTTAGATTTGGACTTGAGAGAAATTATTTGGACTTGAGAGGTTTGGAATACAGAAGTTAGACAGCATGCACATTGTCACTAATCTGTTGGTCCATGTCATTGGTGTAGGACAGAAGCCAAGTTCACAGTGTCTCCAGCACCTGTCAAATATTTTTCAGTTTCACTGAGCTCTTAGCTAGGTGTATGTACAGATTCATGACAAAAGATGTTAATGTATTTTGTGGATGTCTTAGTCTGCGTTGTATTTCTATAATTGAATACCAGAGAGTGGGTAATTAATAAAAATTAAGTTTTGTTTAGCTCACAATTCTGGAGGTTTGTAAGTCCAAGATCCTGGCACTCACATCTATTCAACATCTGGTGAAGTCCTCTGCTGCATCATAACATGGAGGAGGGCATCACATGATGAAACAGAACAAGTTTACCAGAGAGATCTCACTTTTATAACAACATTCCCAGGATAACCCATTAATCCATGAATGTATCAATATGTTCATAAGGGTAGAACCTTTGTGACCCAATCATCTCCCAAAGTTCCCACCTCTCAACACTGCTTTACTGGGAAAGAAGTTTCAAGACATTAGTTTGGGGAACACATCTAGACCATAGCTGCAGGTCATGTGCATTATTAAGGTTGGAATCAATGAGAAATAAACATGAGTCATTTTTATAGATCCCCTTTGACCTTATAGATATGTATATTATCATCACTCCATCTGCTGCAAGATCAGGCTTTTTTATTACCTGTTTTCTGTGTAGACCTACAGCAATTTCAGACTCCTTATTAGTTGCAGAGGCAATAGCTTTTAATAAAGTGACTCATCTCCTCCCATAATTACGTACTTCCCAATCCATCAATATTGTATTCTATATTCTGTGAGGTAGCAAGATGATGATGATCCCTCTAGGACTACATAATAGCATTAACATAAGAATGGGAAAGGTTCTAATGAAAGATTAAAAAGGGGTAATTTTGCTTCAATCAAATAAAGACAAATTATTCCTGATAAAGTTTGTGATAGAAATTTCAAAGACACAAATTGATAGGCCAACAGCTACATATTATTTGCCATAACCAGGAATTATATTTACCTGCTTAAATATAGATATCACATACAGATGTGACTGTGCCAGGCTCACTATCTAATTCTCAATAATCTATGGTGATTTTTCATTTTGCAGCTAAAATTAGAAGGTATATGCTTGGCACTTTCAAACAAACTAGCCCTCACTTCAAGGGTGAGGAACACTATGGATGTTTTGTCAGTTACTTCTGTTTGTTTCTTTATTTTTGTGGCACTAGGGATTGAACCTAGGGACATTCTACCATTGAGCTACATTCTCAGCCCTATTTTATTTTTTATTTTGAAACAGGTTCTCACTAAGTTTTTGAGGGCCTTCCTATGTTGCTGAGGCTGGCCTTGAACCTGTGATCCTCCTGTCTCAGCCTCTCAAGTATTGGGATTATAGGTGTGCACCACCTTGCTATCCTCTTTATATTTCTACTATAAATTTTAGGACATAGAAACAAATACTGAATGAATCTTTGGTCTCATTCTTCTACTGAAAAACTGATTTGGGCAAAGACTATGTCAAACATGTTTCTTTCATGCACCCTGACCTTGACTGCTAGACCACTGTAGAGTTGGGACTTCTAAGAATTGTTGTTTTAGTTCAGAGTCAGTCTCTAATAACCCCAGGATAATTTTTCCCAAATACAGTCTCATCCTGAAAAATGTCTGAAAGTCATTTTTTAATAATTCCAAGGAAAAGACTTATTACTTTGTGGGAAGAGAGCATTGTTCTTCCTCAAGAAAATAGGGTGTTCTATCAATGATGCTTGTTTATGAATTGGTTTAGACTTGGGAACTGGGTAAGAAGGTCTAGATTACTGTCATGTTACTCAGGTTACATATGTGTCTTCTACACTTAGGAGCTATTCACTTCCATATATTAGGTAGCACATTAGTAGGATGTCCATCACTCGTTCATAAGGACCTTGTGATCAAGTAAATATTGCCATAAATCTCCAAGACACTATGAGTAAAAGTGGCATTCAAATTATTTCTCAGATTAAACATCAAAATATGACCTTTAATATTCTAAAATGTCTCTTAATCATGCTTACCCAGTTTGCATTGTTATTTCCAATAGACAGAGAAGAATAACCAAAGAACTATTCAATGATTCTGGTGGACTTCATCAAAGTTTTTGCATGCAGGAATGTTCTCCAGTGATACTTTCAAGAAATGGATGAGCAGGTTGTACATAATAGATTCCGTCCATGAATTCCATTTTTCTAGACTCCTTTTTCCTAAGTATTTTTGAGTAGTTCTTCCCCTCAACTTTACTGGCTGTAGGTCACATTTAATTCTATGCTCCAAGCCAATTTAGGGGTTGTTAATTTCACTCATGGCATTAAAATTTTAGTAAGGAGAATCAACTTCTAATTATAAAACAACTGCCTCTCATACAATATTTTTAAGAAAAGAAGGATTATGCTTTCAAAAAAAGGAGAAGTTACAATTGCTAACAAGAAACATTCAGAAAAATTTCAGGGTTAATGTTCTTGGATTTATCTGATCTATGCTTGCTCAGATTTTCACTGTGGGTTAGAGCCATGTCACCCCAAACATATCTGATTTCAGAAGCTAAGCTTGATCCTAAGGCATATCTTCCCTGAAATTACAAGAGATTAAAAAAACCCTTCAGAAGTGTCATTAAGGCACTCTGATTTTTCATCCTTGCATTGAACACACTCTAAAACTCTTGGTAGTTGCTGTCTCAAACCATGATATTTGTAATAATCATTGCTGACATTGTAACTCAGCACCACAGCTCCTTATTCTTCACTTCAGCCCTTAATTTTCAATCCATTTCAAAAGTAATTAACAGAGTGAAACAAATTACTGTAGAGCATAGTTTACCCATAGGTAATAGCTCTTTAGCTGTGATATTGTTGTATACTTTAAAAGTATTTTAGGAATCCAATTTCAGGTCCCATTTTTTAAATGTTTCCTGTAATCATCCCTAGTCCCCAAATCTCATAAATTCTCACCCCTCCTCAAAAAAACCTGGCACATTTTAAGGAGTAATTAAATGTTTACTGAAATCCCACTTATAAAGTTAGTATAGAGCTAAGGAAAACTGACAAAGAAATGAAAAGTTCCCTAACAGCAGTGGGGAGTTTTGCCATCTTTTTTTAGCAGAAAGAAAAAGGACAAGTCCTGCACCCTTGAGAGAGATATACTGTAGTAGAAGGTTGCCAGACAGTGTGTAGTTTTCATTTAAGGGTATGGAGCCATTCCCTGACCATGGCTCAGCAGTAGGGAGAATAAATCCCAGGAACTCCATCTCCTCCTAACTTCTGAAACTCCCCTGCTGCATTCTGTATTTAAAGCAAAGACAGAAAGCAAAGAATACCCAATAATGCATTCTGTAAAATCCTCTGCAAAGCATAGAAAAACATGTGGGATGTTGTGTGAGAGGCAAAATAAAACATTTGCATTTATAAAAAAGCTACTGTAAACATTCATATGCAGCTTTTTGCATGGGCATACGTTTCCAATTTACTTGGGAACTTAAAATACCAAGGAGTATGATTATTGGATTATATGTTATGAGTATGTTTAATTTGTAAAAATATTATCACTCTGCCCTCCAAACTGGTTTTATCTTATTACGCTCCCACAAGTGATGAATGTGAGATTCTGTTCATCCACATCCTTGCCAAAATTTGATGTTATAATGTGATTTGAATTTAAGCCATTCAAGTAAGTACATACAGGTATTTCATTGTTATTTTAATTTGCAATCATCTAATGACATATAATATTGAACATATTTTCATATGCCTACTTGACATCTATTTATGTTCTTTGTTCAGGACTTTGGTCTATTTCTTAATTAGCCTGTTTTTTCTTATTGTTGAGTTTTAAGTGTTATTTGTATCTTTTGGATAGCAGCTTTTTATCAGATGTGTCTTTTACAAATATTTTCTCAAAATATGTGGCTCGTCTTCTCATTTTCTAAACATTGGCTTTCATAGAACAACATTTTTGAATTTAAGGAAATCTAGTTTCTAACTTATTTTTTTTCATAAACTGTACCTTTGGCATTGTGTCTAAAAAGTCATCAAATACCCAAGGTTACTTAGATGTCCTCCTGTATAATCTTCTTGGAGTTTGTAGTTTTGAATTGGTATTTGGGTATATGATTTATTTTATTTTTTTATTTATTTTTGCGGTACCGGGGATTGAACACAGAGGCGTTCTACCTCCGCGCTACACCCCCGGCCCTATTTTTTTATGCTTTATTTTGAAACCAGGTCTCACGAGGTTGCGGAGGGCCTCACTAAGGAGAGAGAGAGAGAGAGAGACAGAGAGAGAGACAGAGAGAGACAGAGCAAGAGCTGAGGCTGGCCAAGAACCCGGATCCTCTGGTCTCTGCCTCGCAAAGAACTGGGATTACAAGCGTGCGCCACCATGCCCGGCTATGATTTATTTTAAATTAATTTTTGTGACGGTTGTAAAATCTGCGTGTGTCTAGATTCTTCCTCTCCAGGAAAAACTCAGACCCCCCTCCCCAGGTAGATGGCTAGTTGTTCCAGGACCAGTTGTTGAAAAGACAAACTTTATCCATTTTATTACCTTTACTTCTTTGTCAAAGATCAGTTGAGCTGGGTGTGGTGAGACACACCTGTAATCCCTGTACTTGGAACATTGAGACAGGAGGATCATAGGTTCAAGGCCAGCCTCAGCAATTTAGGAAGACCCTGTTTCAAAATGAAATATAATTGGCATCAAGGTGTAGCTCAGAGGTAGAACTGTCCTGGCTTCACTCCAGAATAAATAAATAAATAAATAAATAAATAAATAAATAAATAAATATGTAAATAAATAAATAAATATCAGTTAACTATATGTAGACATATTTCTAGGCTTTCTTTCATGTTTCACTGATCAATAAAAACAGTGTTTTTATAACTGAAACTTTATGGTAAGTCTTAGGGTCAGGATGTGCAAGTCCTGCAACTTTGTTCTTCTCCAATATTGAGTTTGGTATTCTGTATCTTTTGTCCCTCTATATAAATTTTATTTATATTTATTCATTTATTTATTATTTGTACTGGGGATTGAAACCAGAGTTATTCTACCTCAAAGCCACTCCTTCAGCATTTTTTAAAACTTTTTTGTTTTGAAACAGGGTCATGCTAGGTTGCTGAGAGTCTCCTTTAATTGCAGAGGCTAATCGCTAACCTGCGATATTCCTGTCTCAGCCTCCCAAGTGTAACATTCTGGAATTTTAACTGGGATTGCATTTAATCTGTTGATAAAATTGGGAAGAATTGGTTTCTTGGCACAGTTGAATCTTCTTATTTGTGAACATTAAATGTCTCTCAAGTTAGTTCCCCCTTCTTGATTTTTTTCAGTAGGGCTTTGTAGTTTTCTTCATGTTGATATTGCATATATTTTGTTGGATTTATACCTAAATGTTTTATCACTGGGGTGCTAATATTAATGATAATGTTTTTTTTTAATTTTAATTCAACTTGTTCATAGGAAAGTGATTTACTTTTAATATTAATGTGTTATCTCACAACTCTGCTATAATTGCTTATTAGTTCCAGGAGTTCTTTGTTGATTTTTTTTCTGATTTTCTTTATAGATGATCATGTCAACTGTGAACAAAGACAGTTTTGTTGGGGACATTAAAGATGGCAGAATAGAGAAAGGCAGAGCATATCAGTTGTTCTAAGACTCAGAACTCAATCAGTGAGCAAACTGCTTCTTAGCAAGAGAAGAAAAGCAATCAGAACTCAACAGAAAAAAGAGTTGAAATGTGGTGGAATTGGAGGCATCACAGAGAGCAGAGGTCTGAAAATCACTCCAGATGGCTAATCTGGTGAGGGGAGAGGAAAGGTGGGCACTATCTTGGTGAGCCCATGCCGGGGCTGGTATCTGCCAGAATCCAGTGGCTTTCAAAGATCAACTCCAGCAAAGAAGAAGCAGAATCTTGTTAAGCCAGTGATTGTAGGAAACCATCATCAAAAGCAATCACATTCTTCTCTCCATGTTTGAATACTGCAACTCCCCAGACTGCCCAGCCAAACAGCCCAGCAAACTTCTGGGGCTGAGGCTGAACTCAGACTGAGAAACAACAGGACCCTCCTGCAGGCACCCCAGTGGTTACAACCCACCTCATCAAGACCACTATGAATCTACAGACCAACAAGCCAATTCACCCAGTGAACTCCTGTGGCTATAGCTGAACTTGTCTCTTCTTGCAGGGACCTGAGAGACTCTCATCAAGGCCATGAGTCTACAAATCATCCCAGTGGGAGCCTGCATGCAGCTACAGGGACTTTCCTGGCAAAGAACAAACCCCTGGGGTCTGTGAGTTGGCAAATCATCCCTGCAGAGGTGGAGGCAAGGGCTACAGTTAGACATGGGAGAAATGTGAATAAGTGGATAGTCCCTAGGAACACTCTGGTGGGCAGAACCTAGGTCAGCAGTTTGTTACACCCCTGAAGGGTATCCAGCAATCACCACAGGACTGCCAGTAGTGGTGTCTATAGGGTGAAATAACTCAGCCAACCATGCTGTAGGTTCAGAAGACTATAAACTTGCTCCAGGCAGTGTTTGGGCATCACAATCACCTAGGCTGGAGGCCATAAAGTTCAAATGTGATCATGAACACAGCTGTTCAGAGCAGCAGCCATATTCCTGGGGCTAAATAACCAGACACCAAGCCTCAGGCTCAGAACTATACAGTCTCTCCCTGAAAGATCTTGGGCCATGAATTCGTGGAGGCCAGGGGCCAGCAAAGGTTTATGTGATCTCAGCTATGGACTGGGAATGCAATAGTCTCTCCACCAGTAGAATTTGTACCTGGTGAACACACATTCCAGTAACTTCCATGTCTCCATGTTATAATAACCAGCAGATCAGCAGTGGTGTTCCTGAGCCATCAAAGCTCACCCTGCTGGGACACAAACTCAGAACATAGTAATTTCTGGCCCTGCTGAGCTTAATCCCAGTGATCACAAATGACAGAGGTCAGTGCTCTGAAGGGTTTCATGTGTTCACAACCAGCAGAGCAGCAATGGCATCTGTGGGGCATTAAATCTCAACCAGCAGGCTGCAGGCTCTGAATGGAACATCATAGTCTCTGACTCTGCTGAGACTATGAGAACAGACTCCTCTTTGCCTGCACTGACTAAGAACTACATCTTATTAAAGCAGTTCTGGGGGACACACTCAAAAGTCTTACTATACGAGAGATTCATTGAGGCAAATATATACCCCCAGCATAGGCTTTATTATAAAGGGATAACAAATAGACACAGGACTCTCACACAAAAAGGAATAGGATGTCAAGGCAACAGAAATACAAACCTAAGAATTCTGAAAACATGAGAATGGTGACCAATGAGGAAACAATAAACACAAAATTCAACAACAAAGAAGATCAATACTGAGCTGCAGAAAATGCCAAAAAAAGAATACAGAATTTTGATTTTCAATATGATCAAAGGCCTCAGAAATTAAATCAGAGAAAGAGTACAGGAAATGATAGAACATATGAATAGAGAAATTGAGGCCCTAAGTAAGAACCAAAAAGAGGTTTTGAACAAAATGAAGGAGACAATAATTGAATTAAAGCTCTCAATAGAAACCATCTCTGGCAGACGAGACCACGTGGAAAATACAGTTTCGCTCTTGGAAGACAGCTTATTCAAAACAGACCACTTGGTCAACAATATAGAGAAGACAATACAATACAACAAGAATATCCAGGAAATATGAATAATATGAAACAACCCAACTTATGGATGATAGGCATTTAAGAAGGGCATTAGAAACCTCTTCAGAGAAATAATATCAGAGAATTTCCCAAGTATAGAAAAAGACTTGGACATCAATGTACAGGAGACATTCAGGACACCAACAAGATAATATCAAAGAATAACTTCTCCAAGCCACATAATAATCAAAATGACTAACATAGACACCAAGGGAAGAATCATAAATGCATCAAGAACAAAAGAATGGGTGACATTCAGGCAAAACTGTAAGAATCATTCAGGAATTCTCAACTTAAGTAATGAAAGCTGGGTGGGGGGAACTGGAATGGGGTACTCCAAACCCTGAAATAAAACAACTTTCAACCAAGAGTGCTACATCCAGCAAAGATATCATTCAAAATCAATGGAGAAATAAAAACCTTCCAAGACAAGCAGAAACTAAAAGAATTCATGACTACTAAGCAGGCACTAGAGAAAAATTTAAAGAAATGAAACACAAAGAAGCAAAAGGAAATAAATATGAGAACCAGAGAGGGGAGGATTCCACCAGATGGGCAACTAAGCAAAGGAGAAATAATACTACATCTAACAGAAAATATAACTCAAAATGAAAGAAAACAAAAATCATTGAATGTCAAAGGTCTAAACTCTCCATTTAAAGGACATAAACTGGCAATGTGGATTAAAGAACATTATCCAATTATATGCTGCTTGCAAGAAACTTACCTTACAGGCAAAGATATCCTTTGGCTAAAGATGAAAGGATGAAAAAAGATACACCATGCAAATGGAGACCAAAAACAAGTAGGGGTAGCAATGCTCATATCCGACTTTAAGTCAAAACTTACCAGAAGAGACAAAGCATGTCACTTCTTACTAATAAAAGGAATAATCCAGTAAGAAGATGTAATGATAGTTAACAATTATGCCCCAAATGTGGGTGCACACTTTTATTAAACAAACTTTCAGGACATTAGGTCAAATAGACCCAAATGCAATAATATTTGGAGACTTGAACATACTGCTCATACCACTAGATTGATATTCCAGGCAAAATGTTTGTAAATACTTTTCAGAGCTAAAGAATACTATAAACCAAATGGACTGAATAGATTTATACAGAATATTCCAACCAACAATAGCTGAATATAGATTCTTCTCAGCGCTCATGAAACTTTTTAAAGTAGGTCACATTTTGGTCTATTAAGCAAGTACCAGCAAATTAAAAAAAAAGTAATATATTTCCTTCCATCATTTCAGATCATAATGGAATGACAGTAGAAATTAACAACAGGAAGACAGTATAAATCATCTAAATATATAGAGACAGGATGGTATACTTTTGAATGAGGGCTAAGTCATAGAAGAAATCAAGGGAGAAATTTAAAATATCCTAGAATTAAACAAAAATAGAGACACAACATACCAAATCCTATGGTTCACTTTGAAAGCAGTTTTAAGAGGAAAATTCATAGCACTGAGTGCCCATGTTAAGAAAAACAGAAAGTCACCAAATAAACAACCTAATAACACACCTCAAGGCCCTTGAAAAATAGGAATGCACTAATCCCAGAGCCAGTAGAAGGCAGGAGATAATTAATATCAGAGTAGAAATCAATAAAATAGAGAACAAAAAAATACAAAAGATCAACAAAACAAAAAGCTGTTTCTTTAAAAATATTAACAGGATTGCTAAACCTTTAGCCAACCTAACCAAAATAAAGAGAATCAACCCAAATTATTAAAATTGTCACCACAGACAATGGGGAAATCCAGAGGATCACCAGATACTGTTTTGAAAATTTATACTGTAATAAACTGGAAAAACATGGAAGACATCGACAGATTTCTAGACACATACAATCTACCTAAATTGAAGCAAGAGTATGTAGAAAACCTAAACTGAATAATAGCAAGAAAGAGAAACACCAATAAAAAACCTTACATCAAAGAAAAACCCAGGTCCAAATGGATTCCCAGCTGAAATCTACAAAACTTTTATAGAAGAATGAAACCCAATACTTCAAAAGTTATTCCATGAAATCAAAAGAGATGGATCTCTTTCAAACTTCTATAAGGCCAGTATCTCCTTAATTCCAAAACTGAATGAAGAATCCTCAAGAAAAGAAAATTAGAAACCAAAGTCCTTGATGAACATAGATGCAAAAGTTCTAAACAAAATACTAGTGATACACATTCAGAACCATATTGAGAAAATTTTACACCATGACCAATTGGTTTCACTTCAGGGATGCAAAGCTGATTCAACATATGCAAATTAATATATGTCATTCACCACATAAATAGAACTAAGCACAAAAGTCACATAATCACCTAAATAGATGCTGAAAAAGCATTTGAGAAAATCCAGCACCCATTCATGTTAAAAACACTCCAGAAAATAAGAATAGAAGGCACTTACCTCAACATCATTAAGGCAATATAAAATAAACCCAAAGCCAAAATCATATTGAATGGGGAAAATCTGTGGAAATTTGCATTAAAATCAGAAAAAAGTCAAGGATTCCCATTATCACCACTCCTTTTCAATACAGGACTTGAGACTGTTGACAGAGCAACAAGGCAAGAGAAAGATATCAAAGGAATTCAAATAGGAAAAGAAGAACTAAAATTATCTCTATTTGCAGATAACATGATCCTATGCTTAGAATACCCAAAAAGCTCAAACCAAAAGACTTCTAGAGTTGATCAGCAAATTCAGCAAAGTAGCAGGATACAAAATCAATCTAAAAAAATCAGTAGCCTTTCTATATGCCAACCATTAATCCACTGAAAAAGAAATCAAGAAAACAATTCCATTCACAATAACCTCAAAAAGAATAAAATACATAGGAATAACTCTTCCAAAGGAGATAAAAGACTTCTACAATGAAAATTATAAAACACCAAAGAAAGAAATTGAAGGTCTTAGAAGATGGAAAGATCTCTCATGCTCTTGGATAGGCAGAATAAATATTACCAAAATGGCCATTCTACCAAAAGTGATCTACAGAGTCAATGCAATCCCTATCAAAATACCAATGTCATCCTTCAAAGATCTAGAAAAATAGTCCTAAATTTCATATGGAAAAAACAAAAGACCCAGAGTAGCCAAAGAAATTCTCAGCAATAAAAACCAAGCAGGAAGCATCACAATTCCTGACATCAAATTATATTACAGAGCTATAGTAATAAGAACAGCATGGTATTGGCACAAAAACAGACACATAGATCAATGGAACAGAATAGAAGATACAGAAACAAATCTTCACACTTATAGCCAATTGATTTTTTTTTTTTTTTGCAGAACTGGGGATTGAACCCAGAGACATTCTACCTCCGAGCTATACCCTCAGCCCTATTTTTTATACTTTATTTTGAAACCGGGTCTCACAAAGTTGCGGAGGGTCTCACTAAGTAGCTGAAGCTGGCCGCTAACCCGGATCCTCCGGTCTCTGCCTCCCAAGTACTGGGATTACAAGCGTGCGCCACCATGCCCAGCTGCCAATTGATTTTTGACAAAGGTGCCAAACACATATGTTAGAGTAAAGACAACCTTTTCAACAAATGGTGTTGGGAAAACTTGTTATCCACTTGTAGAAAAATGAAATTAAATTTCTACCTCTCACCTTGCACAAGAGTCAACTTGAGATGGATGAAAGACCTGGATATTAGATTTTAAAATTACTAGAGGAGGACATAGGTCCAACACTGCAACATATTTCACAGGCAGAAACTTCCTCAACATGATTCTCAAAGCTCAGGAAATTAAAACGAGAATTAATAAATGGGATGGCATTAAACAAAAAAGTTTATGCTCAGCAAAGGAAACAATAAAGAATCTAAAAAGAGAGCCTACAGAATGGTCGAAGATCTTTTCCAGCTATTCCTCTGATAGAAGACTAATATCCAGAATACACAAATTAAGTAAAACACTTTAACACTAAAAAATAAATAACCCAATCATGAAATGGGCAATTGAACTAAATATGCACCTCACAAAAGAAGAGATACAAATGACCAATAAGTACATTTTAAAATGTTCAACATCATTAGCAATCAAGAAGATGCAAATCAAAACTACACTGAGTTTCCATTTAATACCAATTTAATCTTTAAGAATCCAAGCACCAGTAAATGTTGGTGAGGATGTGGAGAAATAGGAACACTTCTACACTATTGGTGGGATTGCCAATTAGTATAGCTGCTATGAAGTTCAGTGTGAAGGTTCCTCAGAAAATTGGGAATGGATTCACCATATGATCCAGCTATACCACTCCTGGGTATCTTTCTAAAGGGCTTGAAATTGGAATATTATGGTAATATATGCATATCCATGTTTATAGCAGACAATTCACAATAGCCAAATTATTTAGCTAACCTAGGTGCCCATGAAAAGATAAATGGATTACAAAATTGTGGAATATACACACAAAGGAATTCCTTTTTTTTTTTTTTTGCAGTACCAGGGATTGAACCCAGGGGCGTTCTACCTCCGCGCTATACCCCGGCCCTATTTTTTATACTTTATTTTGAAACTGGGTCTCACAAAGTTGTGGAGGGCCTCTATAAGTAGAGAGAGAGAGAGAGAGAGAGCAGAGGCTGACCGCGAACCCGGATCCTCCAGTCTCCGCCTCCCAAAGTACTGGGATTACAAGTGTGCGCCACCACGCCCGGCGTTTAAGGAATTCTTCTCAGCAATAAAGAAGAACAAAATTATATCATTTGAAGGAAAATGAATGGGCCTGGAGAACATTATGTTAAGTGAGATTTGCCAGTCCCAGAAAGTGAAGGGTCACATGTTTTCTCTCATATGCAGAAGCTAGGGAGTAATGGGGATACCATAGGGACTTCAGATAATGGAGGAGAAACCTCACTGGAGTCAGGGAGTTGGTCTAGGGGAAGGGATGAGAAGAGGGTGAATCACTTCCATTGACAGTATGTATATATGTTAGAATACCAATATCAATCTTGATGTCCTGTATGCAGAATGGGGGCATGGGAAGGGCATGGGGGAAAGCTCACCAAGGGCTGTGTGCATGTATGTCACTATCACTATGAATTACATTATGATGTGAGACTATAATGCACCAATAAAAGTATTAAATACTTTTATTTCTTCCTTCTCAATTCATATGACTTTTATTTCCTTTTCTTGTCTCATTATAGCAGCTTGAACTCCCAGTACAATGTTGAAAGACAGTGGTGAGAAAAAAAACCACAAACAACAATAATTGTAAACATCGTGTATATAATACTTTAAGTTAATAGAATTTATAAATGATTTGGAATTTAGAGGGGATATTTCCCCACAGAAACTTTGTTATAAACTCCTTTTTTAATGTTTGGTTTCTGACACTGGTTTAACCTTACCTTCTGTTTTTTCCTATGGCCCTAAATATGAACAGACATATCATAAAGTATACACTGGATTAGGGTACCAGAAGGAAATTTAAACCTTGAAAACATCCAATCAGCATGGGCACTTTTCACCAGTAACATCCCTTCTTCTCTACAACAGCTGAACTCACTCCTGCCTCACCCATCAGTGTATCCCTGATGTATACAAGACAAGCTCTTCCAGGAACTTCCTTTCTTAAATAATAAACTGCTTCTATGGGTGTCATCAGCCTTGTTTTGAGCAGAATTTCATGGGAGAGTCCATTCCCCTTTTGATGCATTCCTCCAAAACAAATTCCAACACATTCAGATTGAAATTTGAACATAAGGCAGGGTGTGGTGGCACATGCTCATAATCCCAGTACTTGGGAGGCAGAGACTGGAGGATCTGGGTTCACCACCAGCCTTAGCTACTTAGTGAGGCCCTCCACAACTTCGTGAGAACCGTTTTCAAAATAAAGGATAAAAAATAGGGCCGGGGGTGTAGTTTGGAGGTAGAATGCCCCTGGGTTCAATCCCTGGTACCGAAAAAAAAAATTTGGACATAAAAGTGTTAAGTTGTTCTTTTCATATCCTATTTGTTGGGATACCTTGCATTGATTCTTTTCTTCCTCTTTCATCACCAGCCTCATGCATCTTGCTGCATTCCTTCCCTTTTCTTCCCATCGTCCCTCTCTTATAACACAACAAGCTCAGTTCTCACAAAGAAAATTTTATCTAGTTATTTTATAGACTGGCAACCTAGTGTATGCCCCCAAGGGTCTCACCTTTCCCCACAAGACAGTTATAAATGTATTTACTAAACAAAATCCATTTCTCTGCTAGAGGGAGTTATGGTGACATTTTCTCACATCTTTGAATGTGTACATCTATATTTGTACTGCTGTACAAACATCAGAAACCACATTTTTTTTTAATTTGTATACCTCTGTCAGCAACTCCATTTGTCTTTTCCTTCTGGCTGAACAAATTCTTTAGAGGCATAAGTTATTTTGATAAAAATTTTGTCTTATTTTCAAGTCAACAAATACTCAGTTCATATCAGTGATGTGATTGTTATTAACTTCTTTTACTTTTTTGTTCCTACTAAGTACATAGCTTAATAGATTCATTCTTTTTCTGACATAATTTTAAGGAAAATAAATATATTAATTTGCATTAAAATTTAAAATTTAAGTAACACATTTCATATATAATATGAAAAATACATATATATGGAAAAATTTTCTGATCTCCTCAGCTTGAAATAATGCTGTCTCAGAAAGAAAAAGACCACTGGAGCATTAGATGTTATGAAGGGATGAAGTGTTTTTCTCCTTCCTAAGAAATACTGTGCCTAAAGGCCGGGCGTGGTGGTGCACGCTTGTAATCCCAGTACTTTGGGAGGCGGAGACCAGAGGATCTGGATTCGTGGCCAGCCTCAGCTCTCTTGCGCTCTCTCTCTCCCTCTCTCTCCTTAGTGAGGCCCTCTGCCACTTCGTGAGACCCGGTTTCAAAATAAAGTATAAAAAATAGGGCCGGGGGCGTAGCGCGGAGGTAGAATGCCCCTGCGTTCAATCCCCGGTCCTGCAAAAAAAAAAAAAAAACAAAGAAAAGAAATACTGTGCCTATTGTAAGTTATTGTCTCTCATCTTTAACGCTACCCTCTCTACAATGCTTTCTGATGTTAAGATTAGAACTATGGAAAGCACATTTCTGCTGTTGCAGAAGTCTCCCTGCTCAGCTCTGAAAATACATGGTGTGATAGTTAATCTAATTTGTCAACTTGACCAGATCATGACACACCCAAGATCATGTGACTTTGGATGTGTCAATAAGACAATTGGTTTATGTAACAGCAGATTAAACAGAAAGTCCTGCCCTAAGTGTAGGCAGCAGGGTTCTGATAGGTGCAGGACTTAGGCAAAAGAAGGAGAAAGCTGCGTAGAGAGATGCGCGACTCTTTCTGAAGAAACGCATCTGCTCTTGTCTGAGGTTGTTGGCCTCCAACTTGGCCATTTCTCTGAAGAGCTTCTTGATCTTCTGCTCTCATCTGAGATCATCGGCCTCCAGCCCTTCAAACTGAAACTTCACCATCGTTTCTCCGAAGAGCTTCCTGATCTTCACATCTTGGACTGGGACTGAATTAGTGGTTGCTCCGATCCTAAGACTCCAGCTCTTAGACAGCTCGAACAGCTACTGTTTCCTCTGACTCTCCACGTGCAGTCAGAACTCGGGACTACATTGTAAGCTGATCTGATAAATCCCTTTTTCCATATACTCATTCTGTCAATTCTGTTAGTCTAGTGAACCCTGACCAATATAGATTCTGGTACCGGGAGTGGTTCTAGAGTAACAGAATTGCAAGAATGTATTCTCTTAGTTGGTTTTCTGGCTATTGGAGCTGGCTCTCCACTTTGATTAGGCCTAAAGTGAGTAAAGGCCGTCCTTCAATTAGTGGGGAAAGTACTGATACTCCATGGTGTGAACTGTTTAAAGGTATATGAAGGGTGAACCCTAACTCTCCTCTTGTGAGGAGCAAAGAGTTTGGTGACTCTATATATCATACTTTTGAACATTTCTGAAATACTAAGGAATATATTGATATTGGCTGGTTACTCCTGGCATCATTTCAGAAATTAGCATGGGATAAGGATAAGCTCCAGGACTGCATATCAGACCTAATGGTTAGTCAGTGTGCTTTGAAGGAGAATCTTGTCTCTTGTAGTCTTAGAATGGAAATTGCTGAAAATCAAACACAGGCCCTCATCCTGAGATTGGCTGACTTACAATGTAAGGCTCATTCTCACCTTAGAAACGTGTCTGCAGTTAAGGTGAGGGCACTGCTAGGGAAACCATGGGTTCCTGAAAAATGGAACGGGGATGTATGGGAGGACCCTGAAGAGGCTGGGGTCATTGAATCTGAACATTTTGAAGGGTTTATCCTGCCAGAGGATGAGGACTCCCCACCCTCTACAGAATTGGCTTCTCCGCCTTCCCCTGGGGGAAATACTCCAGCATTGCCTAGGGCAACAGAGCAAGGTAATGCAGATACCTTTCAGGACCCACCCACCCCACCCACTTTTGCCTCTAGGCCTATAACTAGGAACAAGTCAAAGCGAGCCCCTAGAGGTGAGGTACAGGTTGTGACCCATGAGGAAGAATGCTATACCCAAAAGGAACTTATTGAGTTTTCTAATTCATACAAACAGAGGTCTGGGGAATATGTATGGGAATGGATTTTAAGGGTGTGGGATAATGGTGGAAATAATATACAATTATATCAGGCTGAATTTATTGATATGGGCCCATTATGCAGAGATTCTAAATTTAACGCAGCAGCTCGTAATGTTCAAAAGGGTAGTAATAGTTTATTTGGTTGGTTAGCTGAGATATGGACCAAAAGATGGCTTTCTGTAAATGATTTAGAAATGCCTGACCTCCCTTGGTTTTCTGTGGATGAGGGGATTCAAAGGCTGAGAGAGCTTGGAATGCTGGAGTGGATTTGCCGTTTGAGACCTTCTCCTCCACAGTGGACACATCCAGAGGATGTTCCCTTCTCCCGTACTTTAAGAAACAAATTTGTGAGGAGAGCACCATCATCCTTAAAGGGCTCTACTGTTGCTATCCTCTGTATGCCAGAACTTACAGTGGGAGACACAATTGATCAATTGTTAGACTTAACCGTGATGGGTATTATTGGATCTCGTAGTAGCAGGGGTCAAGTGGCAGCTCTCAAACATCAGAGGCAAGGTAGTCGTACCTATCATAATGGACAGCAGAGGAGGAGTGATGAACAGAAGGGCTTGACTCGTGCAGATCGATGGCATTGGCTGATTAGTCATGGTGTCCCCAGAAGTCAAATAGATAGGAAACCCACCAAATTCCTATTGGATTTATACAAGCAGAAAAATTCCAGGACAAACATACCAAAGTCTGACATGAATCATAAAAGCAGAGAATCATGGCCTCTAAATCAGTTCCCAGACTTGAGCCAGTTTACAGACCCAGAACCCCTTGACTGACGGGGAGGCCAGGTCCACTTGAGAAAGGACTCTGATGTAGAACCAAAAAGTTCTACTGTTAATATTTCCCCTGTCCTTCCCCAAAGGGACCTACGGCCTTTCACTAGGGTAACTATACATTGGGGAAGAGGAAATGATCAGACTTTTAGGGGATTGCTGGACACTGGATCTGAATTGATGTTGATCCCAGGAGATCCAAAACGTCATTGTGGTCCTCCGGTCAAAGTAGGTGCTTAGGAAGGTCAGGTGATTCAAGGTGTTCTAGGCAAGGTCCGACTCACAGTGGGTCCAGTGGGTCCCCGTACTCATCCTGTGGTTATCTCCACAGTCCCTGAATGTATAATTGGTATAGACATACTCAGTACTTGGCAGAACCCCCACATTGGTTCTCTAGTCTGTGGAGTCAGGGCTATTATGGTGAGAAGGGCTAAATGGAAGCCATTAGAGCTACCTCTCCCTGGGAAAATAGTGAATCAAAAACAATATCGCATACCTGGAGGGATTGCAGAGATTAGTGCCACCATCAAGGACTTGAAAGATGCAGGGGTGGTGGTTCCCACCACATCCCCATTTAACTCTCCTATTTGGCCTGTGCAGAAGACAGATGGAACTTGGAGAAT
>PVJS01021491.1:0-31435 GCA_004027185.1 Glis glis
GCCTCACTAGGTAGAGAGAGAGAGAGAGAGAGAGAGAGAGAGAGAGAGGAGAGAGAGAGGAGGGAGAGTGCGTGTACGCGCGCGTGCGCGCTCGCGCTGAAGCTGGCCGCGAACCCTGATCCTCCGGTCTCCACCTCCCAAAGTACTGGGATTACAAGCATGCGCCACCACGCCCGGCTACTTTTTAAAAAGATGTATACAAAATCACGAAACAAAACTGCAAACTGCAACATGTTTTGTAATACTGGGATTTTTGCTTTTTGGGTGGGGAACTAGGGATCAGACCCAAACACATTCTACCACTGAGCTACACCCCCAGTCTCTTTGTTTATATATGTATGTATGTACTTATTTATTTATTTTCAAGCAGGGTCTTGCTATGTTACCACATATTGGCCTCAAACCTGTGATCCTCCTATCTCAGCCTCCCAAGTACTGGGGTTACAGGTGTGCGCCTAGTAGGAATATGGTTTTTGAATAAGGAAAGTTAAAAACTCAAGGAGATAAAGTCTAACAATTTAAACACTTAGACATTGACTTTTACTGGATGTTTAAATAGATGAACATAGCTTATATTGTACATTTATAAAGCTTAATAATGCTAGGAAATGCTGGTCCTAAAAGAAATATGACCAGAAAGATTCCTTCCTTGAATACTAAATTCCTGGGATTGAGAAAAAAGGGTTACTCCTCTGATTCCTTTACATCATATCACATTCTAAGAGTTGGCTGTTGTCTCAGTTGATGGGTTGGATAAGAAGATCATGAATATCTTATGATCTAGCTCTAACATTGTGTAGCACCATGGTTCATTCCATATCTCAGTGTACACTTTCTTTTTTGTGTGTGGTACTAGAGATTGAACCCAGGGGAGTTCTACCTCTGAGCCACACCCCCAGTCCTATTTTATTTTTTAGTTTGAAAAAGGGTCTCACTAGGTTGCTGAGAGTCTCGCTATGTTGTTGAGGCTGTCCTCGAACCTGTGATCCTCCTGTCTCAGCCTCCCAAGTACTGGGATTACAAGTGAGCGCCACCACGCCCAGCTCAGTGTACATTTTGTACAAATGGTGTTCTAGCAAAGTCGTCCATGGTGAGCGTCGCTAATGTCTGCACTCCATTCATGTTTTGGTTTTCTATTTTCAGCCTGCTGCTTGTGTATGCTTCCCACAGCATTCCTATGTATCAAAAATATTGTGCAAGACCTTGTACCAGATGGGCCTTGGCTGTTTGGGACAGAATGCATTCAGAGACAGAAAGATATGGGCTCCATTCTCAAGGAGTGCACAACTGCATACAAGGCAGGACATCCAAGGTGGGGCATTTTCACTCCATTATGCTTAGGCACAGAAAGAAGCAGTTATGGGAGGCAAGGAATTTTCAGTTTGACAGTCTGGGCTCAAAGCTAGATTTCACTTTTGGGTGGTGCTGGACAGTAATAAAAGTCTGTCTAAGCCTCAGCGCCTTTATTTTTATCTTTTTAGTTACTTAGTTGTTTTTGTGGTGCTGACATCTAACCCAGGGCCTTGCACATGGTAAGACAAGCACTTTACCACTGAGCTACATCACCAGCTCAGCTCTTTACTTTTAAAGTGAAAGTTATACCACGACAGACCCTATCCTACCTCCCATGTGAGGATCAATCGAGATAACTGTCAAGGTTCAAATGAGAATGAGACAAGGTGCTGGCAAGCCCAGAAAGCAACTTGCCCCAGCGGTTTACAGGTGGAGCCGGGGATGCTGCCTGTCAGTTTGTGTGGAGGCCTGCAGAAGATAGAACTGAGGGTCAGCATCCAGGCAAGCAATGGTAGACACAGGAATCATCCTAAATGAAATTCAAGAGCTTAGACCTTTAGCCAGAAAATGCAATGCATTTTCTGTATTAAGAGTCATAGGGCTTGAGGTGTAGCTCAGTTGCCTAGCATGCTCAAGGCCCTGGGTTCCAACCCCAGGGAAGAAAGGAAGGAAAGGGGGAAGGAAGGAAGGAAGGAAGGTAGGAAGGAAGGAAGGAAGGAAGGAAGGAAGGAAGGAAGGAGAGAAGGATCATAGAAGAGGAGGTAATGAGTGGATTGAGGACAGGAGGATGTAGGAGAGGCAGAGGTGGATTTAGAAGTAGAGTTATGTAATAGATCAAGAGTTGAGGCTAAACCCAGATATGAATATCTGTTTTTTTAAATAAAGAATGGCTAAGCAAAAGCAGGGAGTAGGCAAAGAGAGATGTCATAGGCAAGATATGCTTGTATTTGCCTGTTGCATAGACAGAAAAGTCTGATTTTATCATCTCTGGCTGAGGGTATTGGGAATAGGTGGAGATTGGGTCCCTACAGGGTGTAGCTATAGGGGGAAACAAGAAGGTTAAATTGTATCTTTACATATAAGATAGGAGGGCCAAGGGGAGAGAAAGAAAACTACTTATCACAAGTAGTAGACTCCTTCAACTTAGTTGAAATTTATTCTACTGATTATAAAAGTTTATTAGTCCAATATATACACACTTATATAGCCCCTCTAAGTGCATAATGGTTTATCTTGTTAGGAGTAATTTTTATTGCATATACAACTGTAAAGATCATGGTGGAGATGGTTAGTTCTTTTTTATTGCTGCTATAAATGTTTTATTCCACATAGCTGGGAATTGCATCCGTGGTGTCTGTTGTGCTGTCCAAGGGAGCACAGATCCCAAGGTGTGCCGGCTCAGAGCTGAGAGCAGTGGGCACCCTCTCAGGCTAGCCTGAGGAACCAGGTGGCACTGAACAGAGGGCGAGTAGAATCCAGTCAAGGATGAGCAGAAAAGCACTGCAAAGTAGGTGCCCAAATCAGAATAGTCAGGTGAGGGAGCCAGTAGAAGACAAATTTCAAAGAAAACAGGACTAGTACTGATTAGTCCTAACAGAGGATTTGTTGACTCTGACAGGTGATCCCTTCCCACATTTCCAAAAGGCTCAAGGTATGAGCCTTATTTAAAAATCTTTTTGTAAATTATTTCTTTACAAAAGCCATAACCAGCTAACGAGGAAATAGAATTATAAATCCTATTTATAATAGTAACAGAACTATAAGATATCTAGAAATAAACAAGATATTCTTTAAGAAAGAAGTTAAAAAACCTTTTGTAGGATATGAAAAAATGAAACAAATAGAGAAATATACCATGTTCTTAGATCCTTATTATTCCCCAAATTTAGATTTTCCCAAATTGATATGTAAATGGAGATAATTCTAATTAGAATCATAAGAAGGCTATAAAATTGAGTTAAATAATCTTAAAGTTTATATAGAGAAATAAATTTCTAAGAATAACCAAGCCATTGATAAAAGGATGAATAATGAGAATGATTTGAAGTATCAAATAAAATATATCACAAGAAAAATATTTTAGAATATAAAACAGTATATCATTGCCTCATGGTATTGATACAGAAAAAATAATTGAACAATGAAAAATAATCAAGATCCCAGTAATGGGTTTTGGTATATAAAGGAACTTAATGTTTGACAAAGGTGAAATTTCAATTCAATGAGAAAAGGATCCTTTATTTAAGATGTGGCTGACATACTTGGTTAGTCCGTCTGGTAGAAAATAAAGTTGGAACTCTACCATACACCACATGAAAAAACAAATTACTGATGGATTAAAGAATTAAGTGTAAAGGAAAGGTCAACAAAACAATTTAGATGATTAATTGGAAAACCTAGGTGTTAGGAAGAGATGTTCAACCAAAATAGAATTATAGAAGTTTAGGGGGCAAGATAGTAGCTCCATAAGACCCCCCAGCAATCACCTCCCCACAGAGATACCAATTTTAATAAATATTAATGTACCGAACTACTTTCACAGGAGCTAAGTCAGGCGAGAGACCACAGTGCCTGGTTACAGTATAAGAAAAGATTCATTGAGCAAGTCAGGAAGAAGAATTGCCCATGTCAACCCTTCCCAACTCTAAGCAGCACAACACGAAAAGAGGTGTTCCCACATGGGAGAGGGAGAGGAAATCAAGTCCAGACCTTAGACTTGAAACCCAGGACTAGGCCTGTCATGGTGAAACCTAGTGCCAGGCAGAGTCCTGCCAGTACCCACAGACTGAAGCTCTGGAACCAGTTTAGACATGGGCAAAGGACTGTCTCCATTAACCCTCTCCAAACACAGGACACACAGCTAGGAAAAAGACTCCATCTGTTAGGGAACAAGACAGGAAAATGAGCATAGAATTTGCCTCAGAACTCAGTGCCAGGCTAGTGAAACCTAACGCTAGGAAGAACCTAATTGCCCCTGTCCCCAGTCTAGTACCATGGGTGGAATCTCTGGACCTATCCCAGTGCCAGGTGCAGACCTGCAGCTCCAGTTGATCAGACTTCTATTCCAGTCAGCATCACCTACGGCTAGTTGCAGTGGCCTTGGGCCATTAATCCACCTCAGCAGCAGGCATCCCATAGCACTGTGGACACTGGACCTGTGGTGCACTGACTGGTCTCCGTAGGCTCTGGGCTCTGGATGTGACCCAGCATAGTAGTTTCAGGGGCCATGGTACTGCCCACACCATGCCTCTTTCAACCCAGGGCAGCACAACAAGAGAGAGTAGTTGTCTGCTTGGGGGGAAAAATGGGGAATAGAAGTCACCTTGCTACATATAAGCTAAGGGCCAGTTCTTCCATGGTGAAGCCCAGTGTAAGCAAAATCCTACCAACCACAGGCCAGCGACAGAGGCCAAGGCATGAGGTTCTACTCCAGCCTGGGATGGAAAACTCTTAGATACTCCCCTGGTTCATTCTCAACAACACATTGACTATGAATTTAGAACAAACCTGGGCTTGGGGCACTCCCCAGTGCTGAGGCAGTGACAATTCACTAATAGCGGACTCATGGCAAACTGGGACTAAGGCCAGCATCTAGTGCAGATAGAGCAGAATTGACCATAGGCACAGAGGAAATAAGTAGCTTGTCTAGAACCTCTGAAAGAACAGGCAGAAACAAAGCCAGATCACAAAGGCTGGGATAATGTCCTATGCCACCAAGCATTAAGAACATTCAGGAATCATGACCTCACCTAACAGACAAAATAAGGCACCAGGAACTAACCATATGGCAACCAGTATGTAAGCACTCTTGAAAAGAGAATTAAAAATAGCTGTTTCAAGGAAATTCAATGAGCTTCAAGAAAACACAGAGAATTGACTCAGTACTCTATCAGAGAAATGTAATAGAGAGATTGAAGTCATTAAAAGAAGTCAAACAGAAAAGGTTGAGCTGAAAAGTACACTAAGTAAAATTAAAAATGTGATGGAAGGCACTAAAAGCAGAATAGATCAAACAGAAATAGTCAGCTTAAAAACAGGCTATTGGAAAATATACAGTTGGAAGAGAACAAAGGATAAAGAGGAACAAAGAAAGCTTACAAGTATTTTGAAACAGCTTTAAAAGAGCAAATATTTAGGTCACTGGGATCCAAGGAGGACATGAGAATGCCAAAGGGATAGAAAGCATTTGCAAAGAGAAAACTTCCAAAACCTAGAGAAGTAGACAAACATCCAGCTACAGGATGGTCAAAGGTCAGACCAAACTCCACTAAGTTTACCCCAAGATGGATTGTAATCAAACTCTCAAAGGTTAATTGTAAAGAGAAGATTCTCAAAGCAGCAAGAGAAAAGAAATAACACATAGGATTATTCCACTTTGCCCAACAATAGACTTCTCAGAGGAAGCCTTACAAGCCAGGAGGGAGAAGAGGAGATTTTAACAGTGCTAAAGGAAAAAATACTGAATCCAGCAAAGCTATCATTTAGAAATTGAAGGAAATATAAAGGTATTTTCATACAAACAAAAACAGAGAATATATCTCTACCAGAGCTGTCCTAAAAGAAATGCTAGTGACATTTCTTCAATCTAAAAGACATTAATGAGTAAGAAGATATGGGAAGATATAAAACTCACTGGTAAGAGTAATATAGACAAATTCAGAATGCTTTAATATTAAAAACATGATGCATAAATTATTCATATCTTTAGTATGAATCAAAAACAATTAAAAATAATATCTACACAAATATGTTAAGAGATAGGCAAGATATAAAGATGGGACATGGAAAAACTCAGAATGTGAGAGGAATCTAGGGCAAGGGTACAGTTTTTTAATTAGTGTATTTTCTCTTTTTTGGTGTCTTTTCCTATCTTTGCAATCATGTTAAGTGGCTATCACTTAAAAATAGCTAGTTATAATCAAAAGAGATTTTATAAGCCACATGGTAACCACAAAGCAATATTACAATAGGTAAACAAAAATAGTAAGCATGGAATCAAAACATACTACTAGAATAAATCACATAACCACAAATGAACACTATACAAGAGGGAGAAAGAAATGAACAATAATAAAACTAGAAAACAAGCTATAAAATATCTATAGTAAGACATCACTTATTGATAATTACCTTAAATGTAAATGGACTTAATTCTTCCATTGAAAGATATAGAATGACTGAATGGATTTTTTTAAAGACTAAATTGCATTTTTGATTATAAGAAACTCACTTTGACTCTAGGGACACATACAGACTGAAAGTGAAGGGTTGGAATAAGATATTCCATACAAATGGAATGCAAAAGAAAGCAGAATAGCTATACTTATATAAAGTAGACATTAAATCAAAATTAATAAAAAGAAACAAGGAAAGACATTATGTAATAATAAAGAAATAAATTCAGCAAGAGAAAATAACAGTTCTAAATATATATGTATTAGCTGGAGCGATGGTACATGCCTATAATCCCAGTACTTTGGAAGGCTGAGACAGGAGGATTGCAGGTTTGAGGCCAGCCTCAGCAACCTAGTGAGAACCTCAGCAACTTAGCAAGACCATCTCAAAAATAAATAAATAAATAAATAAATAAATAAATAAATAAAAAGGGATGGGGGTGTAGTTTGGATATAGAATGTTTCTGGGTTCAATCACCAGTACCGTATATGTGTGTGTGTGTGTGTGTGTGTGTGTGTGTGTGTATGTCTGTGTGTCTGTGTGTCTATGTGTGTCTGTGTGTATCTATACCCAATATCAAAGAACAAAAATACATTAAACAAATATTAATAAAGGGAGAGAGAGACTCTAAAGCAATAATAATAGGGATTTTAACATCCCACTCTCAAAATGGATGATCATTTAAACCAAAAGAAACAGTAGACTTAATTGCACCCTAGCCTAGAGCAACTACACATAGCAGTCATCTATAGAAACTTCATCCAATAGCTGAAGACTACATATTCTTCTCAGTGGCACATGGAATGTTCTTCAGAATAGATATAATGGTAGGCAAAAAACAGTGCTCCACAATTAAAAAAAAGAAAAAAGAAAAGAAATCATATCAAATACTTTTATGACCACAGTGCAATAAAACTAGAAATCAGTAACAAGAAAAACCTTGAACATTATAAAACATGAAAAATTAAATCATTTGCTCCTGAAAAACCAATGGACCAAGGAAAAAATTAAAAAGGAAATTAAAACATTTCTCAAAGCAAATGGAAATGGAAACACAATAAAAACCTCTGGGATACACCAAAACAGTACTAAGAGGGATGCTTATAGTAATCAACAACTCCATCAAAAAGCAGAAAGGGCCAGGGATGATGGCACACACCTGTTGTTCCAGTACTTGGGAGCTGGGGAGGCTTTTGAGACAGGAAGATTGCAGGTTAAGGCCAGTCTCAGCAATGTAGTAAGCCTCTCAGCAACCTAGTGAGACCCTGTTTCAAAAAATAAAATAAAATAAGGGCTGGGAGTATAGCCCAGAAGTAGAATGCTCCTGGATTCAATTTCCAGTACCAAAAAAAAAAAAAAATCAGAAAGAAAGGTCTCAAACAACTTATTGCTACACCTCAAAGAAATAGAAAATAAGAACAAACAAAACCACAAATTAGCAGAAGGAAAGAATTAATAAAGATCAGAACATAAATAAATAAAATCGAGTAAAAATACAAGATTAATGAAATGAAGACCTAGTTTCTTTGAAAAGATAAACAAAATCAACAAACTCTAAGATAACTAAGGAAAAGGAGAGAGGATTCAAATAATCAAAATCAGAGGTGAAAAAGGAAACATTACAACTAGCACCACAGAATTCCAAAGGATCATTGGCAATTATTATGAACAACTTATTATCAACAAATTTGATAAACTAGAAGAAATCAAAAAATTCCTGTACATACAAACCTTTCTAAGATTGCACCATGAAGGAATAGAAAACTTGAAGAATACAATGAGTAATGAGATTAAAGCAGTAATTAAAAATCTCCCACTCTAAAAAAGTCCAGGATTTGAGAGCTTAACAGCTGAATTCTACAAAATATTTTTAAAAATAAGTAATTCCAACTCCTCTTACATTAATTCCAAAAAAAGAGTTGAACTTCCAAATTCACTCTACAAGGCCAGCATTACACTACTATCAAAATCAGAGAAGGACCCAACCCAAAAAGAACGCTACATGCCAGTATCTTTGATGAACACAGATGCAAAAATCCTTAACAACTTATAAATAAATTGAATAGTCAAATCAGTCTTTCTCTCTAAGATCTGGAACAAGATAAGAATGCCCACTTTCACCATTTTTTAGGATAGTTCTGGAAGTCCTAGCCTCAGCAATTATGCAAGAAATTAAGTATATTTGAATTGGAAAGGAGGAAGTCAAATTATCACTGTTTGCAGATTCTATGATCTTATATATAGAAACCCCCAAGACATCACCAAAAAACTATTATAACTAATAAATGAATTCAGCAAAGTTGCAGAATACAAACTCAACATAGAATAATCAGTAGAGTTACTATATGCTGATAGTCAATTACCTAAAGTAGAACTCAGGAAAGCAATCCCATTTAGAGTAGCGACCAAAAAAAAAAAAAATCAAAACAAACAACAACAAAAACCTAGGAATACATTTAACCAAAGAGGCGAAAGATCTCTACAAAGAAAACTTTTAAACACTGATGAAAGGAAACAAAAATCACACAAAACATAGAAGCATATCTTCATGGATTAGAAAAATCATTTTGTTAGATTGTCTACACTACCCAAAGTGATCTACAGGTTTAGTGTGATCCCTACCAAAATACCAATAGCATGCTCCATAGAAGTAGAAAAAACAATCTCCAAAGCAGGAGGCATTATATTACCAAACTTCAAAATGTACTCCAAAGATATAGTAATAAAAACAGCATGGTATTTGTCATAAAAGCAGGCACACAGACTAATGGAACAGAAAAGAGAGCCTAGAAGTAAATCCAGGCATTTATAGCCAACTGATTTTTGACAAGGTGCTAGGAACACATGTTGGAGATAGGATGGTCTCTTCAAAATTGGTGCAGAGAAAATTGGACATAGACACTAGGACATCTTCAAAACATAAGATGCCCTTTATGGGTTATTTATTTATTTTTTCCATTTTAAAAGTCAAGCATCAGCTGGGCATGGTGGCACATGCCTGTAATCCTAGTACTTGAACGGCTGAGACAGGAGGACTGCAGATTTGAGGATTGTCTCAGCAACTTAATGAATCTCTCAGCAACTTAGTGAGACCCTGTTTCAAAATTAAAAAAAAAAAAGAAAGAAATAGGGCTGGGGTGTAGCTCAGAGTTAGAACACCCCTGGATTCAATCCCAGTACCAAAAAAAGGTAAAGCATCATTTCCATACCATAAAACACATAGATATTGAGTATAAAATCAATGAATTTGGAAAAAGCATATACCCCAAATAAGCCACACCCAATGAATGAATAGAACATTTTTGTCATCCCAGAAACTTCTCTCATGTCCTTTCTCCGTTGATTAACTCCTGTCCCCTGTTTGTTCCCTTCTCCACAATGATGTCCTTCTTTCTTTCTTTTCTTTTTTGTGGTACTGGAGATTGAACCCAGGGACATTCTACCTCCGAGCTCCACCCCAAGTCCTATTTTTTATTCTTTATTTTGAAACAGGGCCTCACTAAGTTGCTGAGGCCCTCACTAAATAGCTGAGGCTGGCCATGAACCTGTGATCCTCCTATCCCTGTCTCCCAAGTACTGGAATAACAAAGTGTACGCCACCACACCCGGCTTGATGTCCTTATTTCTATCACCACA
This sequence comes from Glis glis, assembly GCA_004027185.1. Classification (NCBI taxonomy): domain Eukaryota; kingdom Metazoa; phylum Chordata; class Mammalia; order Rodentia; family Gliridae; genus Glis; species Glis glis. Next base: position 10,105 of record PVJS01021491.1, read on the forward strand.
GATTTCTTCTGTCTGTTCCAGAACTTATAAATGGGATCATTCAGTATGTATCCTTTTCATATCTGGCTTCTTTTGCTCATAATGTTTTTGAGATTCATCCAAGTTGCTGCTTATATCAGTGATTGATTCATTGTATTGTTGAATACAATTCTATTTAATTAACACGGTTTTCTTATTCATGCTCTTCTTAGATATTTGGAATGCTCTCAATTTGGGAACATTACAAGGAAAGCTATTACTAACATTCTTGCACATCTACTTGTACATGGCTTAAATGTAGACATTCAATTTACTTAAATTCCTAAAAGTAAAATTGATAACAACAAATATATACTTACTTTATAAGGAATTGCCAAATAGTTTTCTCAAGCAACTGTATCATTTTACATACCCACTAATAAGGAATGAGAGTTTTACCTCCTTGTTAATATTTGACACAGTCAGTGTTTTTAATTTTAGCCATTCCAGGGTTGCATAATGGTCTATCATTGTGGTTTGAATTTGCATTTCCTTGACTAAGGATGTTAAGCACTGTTTCATGTGCTTATTAACCATTTCCATATCTTGTCTGTGAAGTGCCTATTCAAGTGTTTTCTCCACTTTTTGTATGATTGTATTCTTTTTTATTGGTTGAGTTATAGGAATTTGCATATTGTGGATACAAAGCCTTTGTCAGATATGTGTACTGTAAATATTTTCTTATACTCTGTGAACATTCATTTTACTAATGGTGCCTTTTGAGGAACAGAAGTTTTAATTTTGAAGAAGTCCAGCTTATGATTATTTTTCTTTAGGATAAACATTCTCTGTGTCATTTCTAAGAAATGTTTGCCTCCCCTAATATTGCAAAAATATTTGTTTGTTTTCTTTTAGAGGACAATTATTTGCAAAACCCATAAATTACTTCTAATACTTGTTTTTGGTAAATCCCTTAAAATGAAATTATTCTACCTATGAATACAGTGAGTTTTCCCTTTTTTTCAGATCCTTATGCATTATTTTACATGCCTTATTATCCTGACTAGGACCAGGGTAATATGTTTAATAAAAGCAGTGAGAATAGACATCCTTGTCTTATTCCTGTTCTTAGGAAGAAAACAATTTAGTCTTTCTTCACTAAGTATGAAGGTAGCAGTAGGTATTTCATAGGTACTCTGTCAAATTCAGGAGATTTTCTTCTATTATTAGTTTGCTGAGAATTTTTTTTAAATCATGAATGGGAATAAAATTTTGTCAAAAAAAATTTTTGCGTCTATCGAGATTATATTTGTTAACGTGATAAACCAACCTTGCATTACTAGGATGAACCGTACACTAAATCATGAAGTAGCAGCCTTTTTTATATATTGATGCGTTTGTTTTTGCAAATATTTTGTTAAGCTTGATGTCTTCTTTGACATTAATATAGTTGCTGTAGCTTTCTTATGACAAGTGACTGCATGATATATCTGTCCCTATCCTTTTACTTTTAGCCTTTTTCTGTATATTTAAAGTGTATCTCTTGTAAATAGCACATACAGTTACTTTTTTGGGGAGGGTACTAGGGATTGAACCGAGTGCCTCGTGCATGGTAAGCATGTACTCTACCTCTGAGTGACCTATCCTCCCAGCCCCAGGGTTTTGTTTTTTTACCCAGTCTGACAATCTCTGCCTTTTACTTAAAATGCACTGAAGGCAATTATTGCTATGGTTGGATTGATGTTTACCATTTTGCCACTCATTTTCTATCTTCCCTGTTTACTCTTCCTTTTTTTCCTCCTTGCCTGATAGTTAGTTTTGGAGTTATCAAGTACTTTTAGGAATTTTATTTTATTCCATGTATTGTATTTCTGGATATAGTTGTTTTTTTTTTTTTGCGGTACCGGAGATTGAACGCAGGGGTGTACTACCTCCGCGCTACGCCCCCGGCCCTATTTTTTATACTTTATTTTGAAACTGGGTCTCACGAAGTTGTGGAGGGCCTCACTAAGGAAAGAGAGAGAGAGAGAGAGAGCTGAGGCTGGCCGCGAACCCGGATCCTCCGGTCTCCGCCTTCCAAAGTACTGGGATTACAAGCGTGCGCCACCACACCGGCTTTTGGATATAGTTTTGTTGATATATTCAGATTGTTTTAGGAATTATCAGATACATCCTTAAATTATAATCTACATTGAATTATTATAGCACATCCCATATAATGTATGAAACTTAGAATTCTTCCATTTCCTTGCTCCCATTACTTCTGCTATTTTTGTATTCTGTCATACATTATACTGCTAAAAATAAGTCTCACAATACATTATTTTGAGAAAGTTAATTCTTTTCAATACATTTTAAAACAAGTGGGAATATCTTTATATTCACCCACATATTTGCTATTTGTGCAATTCTTCATTCCTTTCATAGGTTCCCAAACTTACTTGGATTATCACCCCCTTTTCAAAGAAAAAAAAAACAATTACTCAGGGCCTCCCCTGGAAATCTACCTTCTTTCAGCAAATAAACAGAAAGATGCAGTGACAAATTTGCGTTCTTTTATGTATCTGTATTTTATTCCAGCACTCCCCCACAGGGGTGGTAGTGCCCACTACGGAAACCCATGATTGATTCTATTTTCATCTGATATCATTTATCCTTACCCATAAGAACTAATTTCATATTTTTCCAATACAGGGGAATCGGTATAGAATTTTCTCTGTGTTTTTCTATTTAACTTTCACTTTTGAAATATATTTTCATTAGATACAGATTTCTAAGTTGATAGGTCGTATTTTTTTTCTTTGAATCCTTCACACATATTCTTCTGTAGTCTTCTGGTTGACATCATTATTGATGAGATACCAGCAGTAATTCTTATAATCAGTCCCTGTATGTTACGCATCTTTTTTTCCATGACTTTTTAAAACTGTCTTTAATTTCATGAAGTTTTCCAATCAGGTGTCTAGGTGTGGTTTCTTCATGTTTACCTGCTTAGGGTTTGTTGAGATTCTTAGACTTTGATTTGTTAGCCTTCATCAAACTTGGAAAATATTCTCACCTTATGTTTTTTTATCATTTCTTCCTGCCCCAATCTCTCTTCTTTCTTTCTAGGATTCTAGTAAATTTTTCCACGAGTCAGGAGGCTCCATTTTTTTTTTGTCTTTTTCTTCTCTTGGTACTTTATAGATTCTGTTGGCCTATCTTCAAGCTCACTGATCTTTTGCCATATCAAATATTTTACTAAGACCATTTAATTATTCACTTCAGATATTTTTGTTATATGATTTCCATTTCCTTCCTTTTTAAATAATAGCTTCCATTTTTCTGCTGAAATATCTACCTGTACATTTATGTCCATATTTTTTCCTTTACCCTTTGAATATATTTATAATAGTTGTTTTTGAGTCTGAAAGTTCTGACATCTGTAACATCTCTGGAGTCTATTTCTAAAATTTGACCTTTACACTTCCTGTTTATGCATGATACATTCCTGCTTTTTCACATGTTTACTCATTTTTTTTTTTTTTTTTTTTTTTTTTTTTTTTTTTTTTTTTTTTGCGGTACCGGGGATTGAACGCAGGGGTGTTCTACCTCCGCGCCACGCCCCCGGCCCTATTTTTTCTATGCTTTATTTTTGAAACCGGGTCTCACGAAGTTGCGGAGGGCCTCGCTAGGGAGAGAGAGGGAGAGAGAGAGAGAGAGAGAGAGAGAGAGAGAGAGAGAGGAGAGAGGAGAGAGAGATATTGATCGCACGCGCATGCGCGCTGAGGCTGGCCGCGAACCCAGATCCTCCGGTCTCCACCTCCCAAAGTACTGGGATTACAAGCGTGCGCCACCACGCCCGGCTCATTTTTTAATTATTAGACATTATTGATGCTAGTTGTTGAAGAGTCTGGATTTTACTTTCTTTCTTTTAAAAGTATTGAGTTTTGTGCTGGCAGGCAGTTAATTTACTAGCAGATAACTCCGTGTGATCTAAGCTTTTTGGTATTTTGTTTTTGCTTAGGGTGGGTTGAGAGTAACTGTTATTCTAGGGGAAAAATATCCCTTCTAGAGACATGACCTTTCTTAGGTCTGAACTAAATAAGCAGGCCCTTAGTGAAGTCTATTCTGGTTGGTTGGAACCCCACTGCCTTTTTCTATTGAAAAGCCCTCAGCATCTCTGTCAGGATCTAAGCTCCAAGCAGCCAGCCATGGCAGAACCTTGCCCTGGGATTGCACAGTGTAGTATTTGGCAAAAGACACAAGAGGAAACCCCTGTAGATGTCTGGACCATCCCTGCATGGTTATCTCCTTTCTAATTTCTTATAGCACAATTCTATCTACTTCAGCGGCCCTGAACTCTGATCTCTGTTGTCTCTACCCCACAAGACTATTGCTCTTTGCTTGGGATTTACTTCCTTGGGCCACAGTTTGGAAAATGACCCTAGGCAGAAAGCCAGAGTGAATGTGTAACTCGCATTACATATTTTCCTTCTGAGTTATCACAGCTATGTACTGTCTCTTGTCCAGTTCTGGAAAAATGGTTGATTAGTATATTTTGTTGTTTTATGATTATTTATAGGAAGCCAATCATATCCATAATCAGAATTAGTTATACAGGTAAATTTTTGACATAACATTTGAACATCAATCATAGAAATAAAAAATAAAGATTTAAATAGAAATGGTTGTGAAATATAATATCTATTTTCTTTACTTTCTTTTTTTTTTGTGGTACTCGGGGTGGAACCCAGGGGCATTCTGCCTCTGAGCTATACCCCCAGCCCTATTTTATTCTTTATTTTGAAACATGGTCTCACTAAGTTGCAGAGGGCCTCACTAAGTAGCTGAGGCTAGCCGCAAACTTGTGATCCTCCTGTCTCAGCCTCCCAAGTAATGGGATTACAAGCATGCGCCACCACACCCGGCTTATTTTCTTTACTTTCAAAATTAAGTACTAAATACAATTTAATCCTCTATCATGAACTTAGTCACAATTATAAATAAAACATGTTATATTATGCTACTTACACCAATGCCCTCTAGGGTTCTTGAAATGAGGTGAGCCAAGAAGGCTGAATACGGTGCTCTGTGCATGATTCCAGCATAGAGAAGAACCTGGGCAACATAGGAAAACTGTATTTCAAGGAGCATGATGGAGGGAGAAGTCTCCATCACTCTAAAAATCAGCAAGGAAATGATGGCAACCCTAGACAACATGGACAGTTGGAAAGCTACCTAGAGAAAAGAACAAAGAAAGTGAAAAGTCAACCTTAGCTTCCTGGTTGGGGGAGAATACCATCCTGACAGAAAAAGTTGAGCAGGAAAGTGTCAGCAACCCCAGTCATGGCAGCAGACCATAGTCTTGACCTCAGGAGAACTCCATAGTCCTCACAGGCTTTAAATCCAGTTTGGGGAGATAGCTAGTCTAAAAGTGGCTGCTCTGCTCCAAAGAAGGAACTCACTTCGGGCATCTCCCAATGCCCCAGAATCCAGCTACTACAATAGCCACTGCTAGATCCCATCTTGCCTTACAGGCTGCCAGCTGGCCCCCTAATGCCTCTGGAAGCCCTGGGCTGGTACATGCCTCAGTGGGCAGAAGACAGCCCCCATCAGCTTCCTGGAGCTTCAGGACCAGTGATGGCAGTAGCCACAAGCCAAGTCCAACCTACAGTTGCCCTATGGGAACTAAGAAAGGTCTCCTCCCAGCCCACAGACCTGAGACTGTAGCTATTGGTGCAAAGTCCTGACTTCACCTCTACCTGTCCACTGGGAGTTGAGAAAGGTCCAAGCCGTGTCCCACAGCTCCATAAACATGGCTACCAGCAACCCCATCCCTGGCACCACCTTTACTTACCCAGTGGAAACTAGGAAAGATCTACTCCCCAGTCCATGACTTTGGGACTAAAGGTGTTGGTGCAAAAAGCTCTGGCATCACCTAAGCTTGTCTCTGAGGACCAAGACAAGGTCCCATCCATGTCCGTCCTTAAACTATGGCTACCAATGCCACAAACCTCATTCCCACCAGAGATTTTCCCATGTGACCTAGAGATATTACCATCCACAATGTGCAGCTCCAGAAATGCAGATACCAAAGCCACAAGCCCTAGGACCACCTGTGCTCACCCATGGGCCTTAAGGAAGGTTTCTTCCATGTCTGACACATCGACAAATGTGGATACCAGTGACACAAGCCCAGACAATATCTGCACATGTTCCAAGGGACTTAGAAAAGGTCTCCTCTACAGCGCATAGACTTTGGACAATGTTAGTACCAAAGCCCTAGAACCACTTGTGCTTATCTCTTGGGACCTAGAGAAAGTATCATCTGGGTTCTACAACTCCATGAATGCAACCAAGAGTGCTACAAGCACACACACAACTGTTCTGTTCAATCTAGGGAAGGTCTCCTTCATCTTTCCCAACCTTGAGTCTGTGGCTGCCAGTGCTATAAACCCCAGCATCACCTATGCTCATCCCACAGGACCTAGGGAAGGTCCCATCCCATTCTGTGGCTCCAGAACTGTGGTGGCTGGTGCCACAGTTTCATGCATCTTTCTCATTCATTGTGAGAGATCTAGGGAAGGTCTATAACATGCTTTGAGTTGGGGGCTGTGGCTACTGGTGCCACAACCTTTTATATAAGTCCTCTCCACATCCCACACCACCAAGGTTGTGGCACCTGCTGCTGCAAGCCTCAGAGCTGTCAATACTAGACTCAGTGGAGTCTGAGGACACACACCTTTAGAAGTCTAGATCCACTGTGAAGTCATACAACTACCTTCATGAACTACTTAAATTTAGAGTATTGAGGCATCCAGACACTGCTAACATCAAAGATGAAGAAACACACAGACACCACATTTTTTACCTCCCCTATAACCAATAATAACATGGAATACAAATGGATAAAACTCACTAATCAAACCCAAAGCACTTGACCAACTGATATCCTATGTCCCATCTAAGTGAAAAATATATTTTCCTAAAAAATCTACTTCTTAAAATTGAAAGAGGTACACATTACACCAGATACACAGAATCAACATAGGGGCACAAGAAACATGAAAGGAAGCATGATGCCTCCAAAGGGAAAATAGTAATTTTCTAGAAATAGAATCCAATTTGAAAGACATCTATGAAATGTCAGAAAAAGAATTAAAAATGTATACTAAGGAAACTCAATGAGATGCAAGAGAAGAGAGACAAACAATGCAAAGGAATGAGAAAAACAATTCAGGATCTGAATGAGAAATTCTCCAGAGACAGAAATGATTAAAAAGGACCAATTAGAAATCTTGGAACTAAAATCTTCAATCAATGAAGAGGGCTTTCCACAACAGACTAGACATCCAGAAGAAAAAAATTCTAAACTCGAGGACAGGTGATTTGAAATAACCTAGACTAAAAAAAAATTTTAGAAGACAGAAAAGGGGATAAGAATGAATGAAGAAAGCATATGATACTTATAGAACAATACCATTGATGGAACAAATATTCATATTATGAGAATTCTAGAAGGTGAAGAAAAGGGGAAAGGCATTAAAAACCCATTTCATAAAATAACTGAAAACTTCCAAAATCCTCAAAGAAATTTGAACATCCTGATGCAAGAAGCTCAAAGGACCCCAACTAGATTCAACTAAAACAGACCTTTACCATGGCATATTAGAGTGAAAATATCAAAAGGACAAGTCAAAGAGAGATACTACAAACAGCAAGAAAGAAACATCAAGTGACATATAAAGGAATGCCCATCAGACATACAGCAGATTTCTCAGCAGAAATCTTATAGGCCAAAAGAGAATGGAATGACATATTCAAAATGCTGAAAGAAAAAAAAAGGAAAACTGTCAACCAAGAATACCCAGCAAAATTATCCTTCAAAAATGGAGAAATAAAGGTTTTCCCATATAAACAGAAACTGAAGGAATTCATCACCACCAGATCAGCACTACAAGGAATACTTGAATCCTACACTAAACAAAACAGTGATATTGACCATCATGAAAACATATGAATATTAAAATGTCACTAGAAGAACAGATACACAAAATAGATAACCAAACCTTAGCATGACACAAAGCTACCAAATCACAAAAATAAATAGTAAGAGAGATGGGAAGGAATAAAAAGATGTAAAATAAGCAGAACATATTCAACAATATGATAGAAGGAAGTTCAATAATAACCAGTAATAGCCTGGAATATAAATGGATAAAATTCAGTTATCAAAAAATATAGACTAGCTGAATAAAGAAATAAGACCCATCCATGTTGTCTATAAGAAACTGATTTCACTGGAAGATATACACAGACAAAAAGCTAAGGGTTAGAAAAAGATATATCATGCAAATGGGAACCAAAATTGACCTAGAATAGCTATACTTATATCAGATAAAGCACACTTTAAATGAAAGAAAAAAAAAAACCCTGTAAGCCAGCTGTGGTGTTACATACCTGTGATGCCAGTACTTGAGAAGCTGAGACAGGAGTATTGCAGGTTCAAGGCCATCCTCAGCAATTTAGTGAGACCCTTGGCAACTTAGCAAGACCCTATTTCAAAATAAATAAATAAATAAAAAGGGCTGGGAATATAGTTCAGAGGTAGAATGCCCCTGAGTTCAATCCTCAGTACCAATAAACAAACAAATAAAAGTAAAATAAATTAAAAACAATAAAATGAGAGAAAGAAGGTCATTATATATTGATAAAAGGATCAATTTAGCAATAAGATATAAAAATTGTTATGTGTTTGGGACCACCCAAAAACATAAAACAAATATTAAATATAAAGGGCAAGATAAACTCGAATTTAATAATAATTAAGGTTGCAATATTGCATTTTCATTAATGGAAATCCTTTGTTGATTTCCATACAGCAAATCAACAACAACAACAATAAAAACATCTGAGTTGAACCATACTATAGAGCAAACAGATCTAGCAGACACTTACAATATATTTCATCCAACAGCAGCAGAATACAGTCTTCTTGTCAGCACACAGAAGGTCGTATGTTAGGGTAGATTGTATGTTAGGCCACAAATCAAGTCCAATAATTAAAAAAAATTCAGGTCATACTATATACCTTTTCAGACCACAATGGATTTATACTACAAATCATCAACAACAAAAAGAATAGATAGTATAAGACTCCATGAAAGTTGAATAATATGTACCCAAATGACCAATGGGCACTTGAAAAAGTTTTCTAGAAATAAAAATAACCAACAACATATCAAAATCTGGATACAGCAAAAGCAGTATTGAAAGGGAAGTTTATAGCAGTAAATACATGCAAAAAAAATAGAAAGATCTCAAATAAACAACCTAAAAATTCACCTTAAGGACTTAGAAAAGCAAGAACAAACCAAACCCAAAATTAGTAGAAGGAAAAAAACAAAGATTAGGGAGTAAATAAATAAAATTATAACTAAAAAACTATAAAATATCAATGAAACAAAGAGTTGGTTTTTTGAAAGGACAAAAAATTGATAAAATTTAAGCTAGAGTGGAAAAAAGAGAGAAGACGCAAACAAATCAGAGATGAAAAAAAAGAGACATTACAACTAATATTACAAAAATGCAAAGGACCATAAAAAACTACCATGAATAATTACATGCTAAAAAATTGGAAAATATAGGAGAGAGGGATAAATTCCTGAAGACATACAAACTACCAAAATTGAATCAAGAAATAGAAAATCTAAATAGATCAATAATGAGTAAGGAGATTGAAGCTACAATAAAAATCTCCCATCTAAAAATAAGTCTAGGTCCTGAAGGCTTTACTCTTGAATTCTACAAAAAGATTTAAAGAAGAACTAATTCCAGTTCTTCTTAAACTATTACAAAAAACTGAAATAAAAGCAACTCTGCCAAACTACTCTTTATGAGGCTAGCATTACCATACCAAAACTGGACAATGGTACAACAAAAAAGAAAACTATAGATCTATATCCCTAGTGAACATATATGTAAAAATTCCCAACAAAATAGTAGTAAGCCACATTCAACAATACATCAAAAAGGTCATACAACATAATTAAGTGGAACCCATCCCAGGGATTCAAGGATTGTTCAACATACACAAATTAATAACATGATACAACACATCAATAGAATGAAGGACAAATCAATAGATGCAGAAAAACATTAAATAAGAGTCAATATCTTTTCATGATAAAGACTCTCAACAAATTAGGTATAGAAGGAACATACCTCAAAATACTAAAGGCTATATACGGAAAAACCCACAGCAAATATACTGAATGGAGAAAAGCTAAAAGTGTTTCCTCTAAGATTGGGAAAAAGACAAGAATGTTCACTTTCACCACTCTTATTTAATATGGTACTAGAAGTCTCTGCAGATGACATGACCTTAAACTTAGAAGATCCAAAAATTCAACCAAAAGACTTCTAGAGCTGATAAACAAAATCAGCAATGTAGCTGGATACAAGAATTAACTTACAAAAACCATTAGCTTTTCTATACACCAACCATGAATCCACTGAAAAAGAAATCCAGAAAACAATTCCATTCACAATAGCCTCAAAAAATATTTAGGAATAAAAGTAAACAATGAGGTAAAGGACCTCTAAAATCAAAATTATAGACCACTAAGGAAATAAATTGAAGAAGACTTTAGAAGATGGAAAAACTTCCCATGTTCTTGGAAAGGCAGAATAAATATCATCAAAATGGCCATACTACCAAAAGCAATCTACAGAATCCATGTAATCCCTATTAAAATATCAATGTCATTCTTTACAGAGCCAGAAAAAAGCCCTAAAATATATATGGGGAAACAAAAGACCAAGAATAGTTAAAGCAATTCTGAGCAGCAAGAACCATGCTGGAGGCATCACAATACCTGATTTCAAATTATGCTACAGAGCTATAGTTAAAAAAAAAAAGCAAAACCAAAACAAAAACAGCATGGTATTGGCACAAAACAGACACATAGACCAGTGGAATAGAAGATACAGAAACAAATCCTTACACTTATAGCCAGTTGATTTTTTGACAAAGGAGCCAAAAACATATGCTGGAAAAAAGAGCAAACAAGTGGTGCTGGGAAAACTGGATATTCTTATGTAGAATAATAAAATTAAACTCCATTCTCTCACCCTGCACAAGAGTCAGCTCAAGATGGATCAGAGATCCAGAAATTTAACAAGAAACTCTGCAATAACTAGACGAGAGCATAGGACCAACGCTCCAACATATAGGCACTGGCAGAGACTTCCTCATAAGATTCCCAAAGCTCAGGTAATAAAACTGAGAATAAATAAATGGGATGGCATCAAATTGAAAAGCTTCTGTGCATCAAAGGAAATCACCAAATCTCTGAAGAGAGAGCCTACAGAATGGGAGGAAAATCTTTGCCCGCAATTCTTCTGATAGAGGATTAATATACAGAATATATAAAGAACCTAATACTGAAAAAACAAATAACTCAATAAAAATGGACAATTAAAATGAAAAGAAGAAATACAAATGGCCAACAAACATATGAAAAAATGTTCAACAGCATTAGCAATCAGAGAAATGCAAATCAAAACTACACCAAGACTACATCTAACTACAGCTAGAATGACAACCATCAAGAATGGCAGCAATAATAAATGATGTCAAGGATGTGGGGAAATAGGAACTCTTACCTATTATTGGTGGAACTGCAAAGTAGTACAACCACTATGTAGATTGGTATGGAGTTCCTCAAAAGACTAGAAATGGAACCACCATGCGATCCAGTTATACCTCTCTTTGGTATCTTTCCTGAAGAATTAAAGTCAGAATACTATAGTGATAAATTTTAATAGCAGCATGATGCACAATAGCCAAATTATGGAACCAACCTAGGTATCCACTAACAGATGAATATATAAAGAAAATGTGGTATATGTATACACAGTAGAATTTTACCCAGACATAAAGAACAAAATATCATTTCAGGGAAATGAATGGAACTAGAGAATATTATGATAAGTGAGATTAGCCAGCCTCATACAGTCAAGAGTCAAATGTTTTACCTCATATGTGGAAGCTAGAAAGAAAATAGGAAGCAAAAGGGACTATAGATAATCAAGAAGAGTGATCAGTAGAGTAGTGGAAGGAGATAGGGAAAGGGAGGTGGGAAGGGGAAGAGGAAGAACTGATGGAAGAAACAGTTCAAATTATGCTGTGTCCATGTATGAAGGTATCACTGCCAATCTCACTATTATCTATGGGGAGAGGGGGTAGCAGGGTGGGACCTGAAGGGAAACACACCAAGAACCTGAGAACATATCTGTTTGTATGACTTTGAACCTCATTATGCTGTATAATTACAATGTGCCAAAAAATGTATAAAAAAGTTTGACATAAGTAAAAAAAAGTGAGAAAGAAATAAAGGGCATTCAAACTGGAACAAAAGGAGTTAAATCATCCATGTTTGCAGATGACATGATTTTATTTTTATTTATTTTTTTTTTTTGCAGTACCGGGATTGAACCCAGGGGCGTTCTACCTCCGTGCTACACCCCCGGCCCTATTTTTTATACTTTATTTTGAAACCGGGTCTCACAAAGTTGTGGAGGGCCTCACAAAGTAGAGAGAGAGAGAGAGAGAGAGAGAGAGAGAGAGAGACAGAGAGACAGAGAGACAGAGAGAGACAGAGCTGAGGCTGGCCGCGAACCCAGATCCTCCGGTCTCCGCCTCCCAAAGTACTGGGATTACAAGCATGCGCCACCACTCCTGGCTGCAGATGACATGATTTTATACATTGATAAATCTAAATTCTTCATAAAAAGCTGTTAGAATTCCATAAAAAGCTTCTATAACTTATAAACAAATTCGGTGAAGTTGCAGCATACAATATAACATAAAAGTATCATTTTCATACACCAATAATGAACTTGCCAAAAAAGAAATTAAGAAAGCAATCCTACTCAAAACAGCTACAAAAATTTAAATATTTAGGAATAATTTTAACCAAGGAAGTGAAAGACCTCAATAATGAAAATTATAAAACATTGATGAAGGAAAGTATAGAAGACACAAAAAAGAAAAGATATTCTGTGTCCATGGATTGGAAGTATCAATATTGTTAAGTGACCATTCTACCTAAAGTGATCTATAGGATCAATATGATTCTCACAAAAATACCAACAGCTTTATTCACAGAAATTTTAAAAAATCCTTATATTCAAAGAACCAAAATAGTCAAAGCAATCCTGAACAACAACAAAAACCACAAAGCTGGAGGCATCACAATACCTGATTTCAAAACATGCTACAAATCTACAGTAACCAAGACAACATGGTACTGGCATATGAATGGACACATAGACCAATGGAAATTAGTCTATGTTCATACAACCAACTGATTTGTGTGTGTGTGTGTGTGTGTGTGTGTGTGTGTGTGTGGTACTGGGGATTGAACCCAGAGGCATTCCATGACTTCGAGCCACACACCCAGCCTGATTTTATTTATTTAGAAACAGGATCTTGCTAAGTTGATGAGAGTTTTACTACTTGCCAAGGCTGTCCTTGAATGTGCGATTCTCCTGTCTCAGCCTCCCAAGTACTGGGATTACAGGCATGTGACCAACTCACTTTTGACAAAAGCACCAAGAACATATAGTGGAGAAAGGACAGTCTCCTCAACAAATGGTGCGATCTAAAGTGGGTGTACATGTGCAGAAGGATGGAACTAGATTCCTTCCACTCACCATACACAAAAATTAATTCAAAGATGGAAGAGATATCTAAATGTAAAACCTGAAGCTATGAGATTATTACACGAAAACATAGGATGCATTTTAAGATACTGGTTTAGGCAATGACTTTTTACATAGGACCCCAAGGGTACAGGCAACAAAAGAATAGACAAATGGGATTATAGCAAACTAAGAAGACTCTGCACAGCTAAGGAAATAATCAACAGAATTAGGATACAACCTAAAGAATGGGAGAAAATATTTGCAAGCCTTTAACAGAGGATTAAAATCTAGAATACAGAAGGAACTAAAAAAGCTGCATACCAAACACCAAATAATCCAACCAAAAACTACGCTAAATTACTTAATAATTCTTAAAAGAAAACATATAAGTGGCCAACAGGTATATGATGAAAAAAATTCTCAATCTCACTAATCATAGAGAAATGAAAATCAAAACCAGAATGAGATGATATCTCACCCCAGTTAGAATGACTATCATCAAAAGACAAATATATATATATATATAACATATATATAACAAATGCTAGCAAGGATGTAGAGAAAGGGGGAGCTATTATATACTGCTGGTGGTAATGTAAATTAGTATAACCATTATGGAAAACAGTATGTAGATTCCTGAAAAAAGTCTAAAAATAGAACTATCATATGATCCAGCAATTCCACTACTGGGTATACCCAAGGGAAATGAAGTTAGTATACCAAAAAGATACTATATTCCCACATTTATTGCAGCACTATTCACAATAGCTAAACTATGAACTCAACCTAGATGCCCATCGATGGATGAATAAAGAAAATGTGGTGTATATATACACAGTGAAATATTATTCAGCCATATAAAGAATGAAATCCTGTCATTTGCAGCCACATGAATGGAACTGGAAGTCATTATGCTAAGTGAAATAAACCAGACACAAAAAGGCAAATACCACTTGTTGTCACTTATTTGTGGAAACTAATAAGTCAATATCAGAGTACAAGGCCGGGCGTGGTGGCGCACACTTGTAATACCAGTACTTGGTAGGTGGAGACCGCAGGATCTGGATTCGCGGCCAGCCTCAGCTACTTAGTGAGGCCCTCCGCAACTTTGTGAGACCCGGTTTCAAAATAAAATAAAATATAGGGCCGGGGGTGTAGCTCAGAGGTAAAACACTCCTGGGTCCAATCCCCAGTACCGCAAAAAAAAACACACCAAAAAGACAAAAAAATATCAGAGTACAGAATGGGAACAGTAGGCAGGATGGGGCAGGGTGGAAAAAAGTTCAATAAGGGACACCAAAACACAGAGAGGGGGAATTAGTTCTCATGTTTCTATAGCACAGTACAGTAACTATTGACTAAAACAATCCATGATTCAAAATGCCTAGAAGAGTATGAAATTCTCAACAAACAAAAAAGGTTAATGCTTGAAGAGATGTAAAGTCTTATTACTCTGATTTGATTCCTACACATTATATGTAAATATTGAATTACCATATGATATGTCTCAATAAAAAGTTTAAAAACAAAGGGTTCTTGAAATGAGAACTTGACATGTATGGATGAATGAACTATGACTTATTTGCTTAGGCCCTCTCTTCATGTGAGTGTTGTTCCCTGTCCCTCTTGATTCCCTCTCCCTATTTTTTCCATCTGATGTTTGGAAAACTTAATTATTCCAGTCTTTTTATTTTTATTTTTAGTTTATGCACAGAATGAAAAATAAATCTACTCTCCAAATTACAATCATTTGGTGTATTCCAATCACTGCTACAGATTGTGAATGTTTCCACTTCCATTTCTGCCTTGTCACATTGGAATGGAATAATATACTCCTGCCAATTTTCAAAGCAGAGTTTAGATTCTTTCCAACTCTTTAACTTACTTTCCCATTAAATTCAACAAACCAGCATATGTCACAGGCCAATTTTGTACCAGGCAAGGTGGCAAGTGCTGGCATTCCAGAATGGAAAAGAGTTTTGTGACTCTTCCACAAAACGGAAGTAATGAACACACCTTCCTTGATGTGTCCTTACATAAAACCTTCGCACTTCTGTGCTGAGCTGTTGTATTCAGACCAGAGCTCTCTCAAGGCCTCATAGAACTTAGGGCTGCTTACGAGTGACATAAATTTGGGTGTTTCACTACCCATCCACATTTCTTCCCTTTAATTTCTTTTACTGTTATTATATTTTTTTGCTGCAATACAATTAGATTTGCTTTAAGTTTTGAAGACCATGTGACCTAGTGTAGATGTGGTAAACAGAAGAAATTGAGCCTCAATTTTTAAAAAGTTACTTCCATTCTTATGTGAAAATAACTTCAGATTGCTTTGCAATGGTGGTGCCCGTGGTGTAAAAGTAAATTCACATTTATCAGGCACGAGGCTGCAGATGAGCAAAGACTTGGGAGCTTTGTTGTGATTCTGGCCTGGTACAGGATTCAGAGCAAATCATTTCCTCCTGTGCAGCTAATTTGCTTCATCTGTAAGAGGAGGTAAATACACTGTCTATGTTTATGCAACGTGTGATCAAGACAAGACCAAACAATGGTATTCGTAATTACAAAGATGCCAATGGGAGCCACATACTTTGAGGGTTGACTGTTGCTCATCCCTATTCCAAATACCTTTTGTGAATATGCTCATTTGCTCCTCCAGCAAGCCTGTGATGTGAATATTATTTTTAGTATTATCTCCATTTTATAGATGAGGAAACTGGTATACAGATAATTGAAGGATGCTATCCAGGGTTAACCCTACGAGCAGCATAGCTAGGGTTTGAACTCAGGCCAACTCAAATGATTGAACAGTGCCTTTACACATGCAATCATTTTTCACATGCTAAGTTTTTTTAAAAAAAAGATTGCTTAAGGACTCTAGAAGGTGGTATTTACTAAACAAACAGAATTTTGGCTAGTCTTCACACTCATCTAAAATTCCAGATTCTGTTCCAACGGATATGTCCCCCCCAAATTAATTTAATTGCCTCTGAAGCTGTTCAGATAGCCATCCATCACAATTACATTTTCCATGGCAGCTGTCAGCCAGAGGAGGAAAAACTTCATATTAAAGCAATTGAATCCATCACCCTCAAGGCATGTTAAAACACAACTAGCGGGCCCTTCCCCTGACGCACCTCTCGCTCCAGCTGTTGCCCTGCTCTCCTTCCTTTCACAGAAAAGCTTGGCATGCTGTTCAGTCTTCATCTGCCTGGCCTTTCTGCCAGTTGCTAACCACTTCCTGCTTCATTAAACCCTCTGTGCCTCAGTGCTGTCCTAGCTCCTTCTCCCTTGTGGATTTTCCTTTTTATTTTAGGCTTTACATTGACTGCAGCTTATACCATGATTGTCTTTATCTGTGTCTTCAGCACACATTGAGCTTTCTGAACACAGGAATCAGCATCCCCGCCCAGCATGAGGTTTAAATGTTATGGTGTTCTGTGTTATTTGAAACCGCTACCGTTGAGAACATTGGCAGGTAATCCTGGAAAGACTCCTTAGGGATGCAAAGAATCTTATTCCAGGAAAATTGTGGAGATTACTCAAAACTTCAAGGGAAGTTTTTCTTCACATTTGGGAGACTGTGCATACTTGAAGGCCCAAGGGAAGAATGCTGTGGAGGATAAGCGATTAAAGCTATTTAAGACATGGAGAAAGGATACCATATTGAGCAGGATTATGGAAGGATGCTAGGACATGCACAGGTGAGGCATGAGTCCTCACCTGTTCAGCTCTGGTCTTCCTGAACTAGGTTCCTTCTCTCCAAGAACAAATGTGTTCAAAAATTTTCTTGAACATTGGACATATTCTGATAGGAAAATTGTTAGCTCTCCCCAAAATATACTATGTTGAAGATCTTTGATAGTTATGATTGTAATCCTGTTGGTTTTGATTTGGTGTGATTTCACCGAAGTGCAGACTTGAGTTGTCTGTACTTGCTGGGAGGCTGGAGTGCAGGGCTGAGTGAGCTTAGCTCCTGGAAGCACACTGGCCTCTAAGGGAACTTGCCAGTGATGGATGCACCTGCCCTCTATGCATGTGGGAGAAAATATACACAGTGCTGGTGTCTAGGCATTGCAGACAATCTTAAGGATGTAATCCTCACAAATGTCAGAGTCTATTTTAAACAAGATAACAGTGATGGGTGATAAGGTAAGGAGAAGAATCTTTAAAATGATAACTAAGCCATAATGATGTATTGTCAAAAGTGTGTTAGTGCTGGACATGGTGACACACGTTTGTAATCCAAGTACTTGGGAGGCTGAGATAGGAGAATTGCAGGTTTGAGGCCAGTCTCAGCAACTTAGCAAGACCCTGTTTCAAAATAAAAAAATTAAAAAGGGCTGGGGATATAGCTCGGAGGTAGAATGCCCTTGGGTTCAATCCTAGTAAAATACACACACACACACACACACACACACACACACACACACACAGAGTTATCTTTTCAAAAATAACATGAATACAATGGTCAAGTTTGGAGTTAGTACTTAAGAGACCTTGGGTAAGGTGCTCATCCCTTTGAAACCTGCTTTCCTTAGGAAGTAAAATGCCCCTGGATTCAATTCCAGTACTATAAATAAATAAAACCTGCTTTCCCAATGTAATTATTCTAACTATTCTAATTTCACTGCATTATGGTAGGGGATGAAGTTACATGGTTTGGTTTGTGTTGTAGTCAGATTTCTCCAGAGAAACAGGGAGAAGAGATACAGTCACGTGCTGCGTAGTCATGTTTTGGTCAGTGTCAGACCACAAACAGGATAGTATCCCCATGAGATGAGATCACCTAGTGACTTTGTAGCCATTTTCATTTGTGTAAGTACACTCTAAGTTGTTCACAAAACAATGCACTTCCCAAAACATATCCAGTTGTTAAGTGGTACCTGACTGTGTAGAGGTGTACAAGGAGGGATTTATTAGGGGCAATTGCTTTACCTGATTATGGAGGCTGAGCATCCCATAGTGTACCATCTGCAAGTTTGAGAACCCGGAAAGTCAGTTGTGTGCTCAGTTCAAGTCCGAAGCCTCAGCACCATAAAAGCCCCATGGGGAAACTCAGTCCCATACCAACATCCTGAGAGTGTCAGTGGGGTCAGGGTGGGCGCCATGCTGGTGCAAGTCCTGGAGTCCCAAGACCCGAGACCTAAAGTGCTGACACCCACCGGCAGTAAAAGAAGGATGCCCAGCTCAGGGAAAGAGAGCAGGAATTTGCCCTTTCTCTGCCTTTTTATTCCACCTGTGCCCTCAGCTGATTGGATGGTTCCCACCCACCCTGGGCTGGATCTACAGCCCTCTACGGAGGCACATGCCAATCTCCAGAAACACCCTCACAGACACACCTGGGGCAGCCAGACCGTTCTAGCCAACGCAGATCACCTGGGTTTCACCTCAGCAGAAGAGGGGTGGGCTCAGTGCTTAGCGAAGCATTGAGAATAATTCATGCAATGACTGAGAATAAATAATGCTTGGCCAACTCTCTGGGTATCTCTTAACTCAGTCAAGTTTCCACCCCAAATTAACCATCACCGTGTATGTATGTATGTATACAGATACACTTAGTATAGTGCCTGGCACAGTATTGTAGCTGAAATTCAATAAATTATTATTATTATTATTATTATTATTATATTGGTACTAGAGATTGAATCCAGGGGCATTCCATCTCCAAGCTATAACCCCAGCCCCACCCCCTTTTATAGTACTGGGGATTGAACCCAGGGGCATTCCACCTCCAAGCTATATCCCCAGACCTTTTTATTTTCTTAATTTTTATTTTGAAACAGGGTCTAAGTTGCTGCTGCATGTCTCAGCAATTATGTAGTTCTTTTTTTTCTTTGCGGTACCAGGAATTGAACCCAGGGGCATTCTACCTCCGAGCTACACCCCCGGCCTTATTTTTTAGCCTTTATTTTGAAACTGGGTCTCACGAGTTGCGGAGGGCCTCACTAAGTAGTTGAGGCTGGCCGTGAACCTGGATCCTCCAGTCTCTGCCTCCCAAGTACTGGGATTACAAGCGTGCGCCACTACGCCCGGCTAATTATGTAATTCTTAAGCTACATAATTTACAAGTATGGCGTGCCCATTTTAATATTTTTGCTGCTAATCAGTAGACATTACATGTTATCTTTTTCTTCATGTAATAGGTATCATCCTCATCCTGAGTAGTTTGGGTGAAATGAAGATTGTCCCTCTTAAAATAAACTGGTAATTTGTTCATTAAATAAGTATGCTGTGGTTGACTATGTTTGTTATAGTTTAAGAAGCTTAGCAAAAAAGCACAGTAATGGTTTCCTGAATTGGCTTTAAATGTATTTTTGGTAGGAGATTGAAGGTTCACGTTGTATTTAATATTTTATTGACTTCATATACTGACTCTCATTTAATATTCCTAATGAGGTAGGTGGCTATTATCAGTCTAGCTTTAGACTTAAGGAAGCTAAGACTCACAAGATTTGACTATCCAACCCCTGGCATATGCCTGCTCGGATCCGGTGCTCACGGCAAACCAGAATTTCTGACCCAAGTCATTTGCTCATTCCTTCTCATTCTGCCTCGCCTGTACTTATCAGTCACTGGGGTCAAACACTTAGAGACCTAAGCGTATTTAGGCACATGCCCGTGGATTTTAATTAGCTCTCATAATTAGGAGAAAACAGAACTTCTTAAATACTACATATTCTTTGTTATCCAATATCCAAGGACAAATTTCTGACCGTTGCTAGAAATGCATTTCTATTTCAGTGAAAATTAATTTCTAAGGTATATATCCTGAGTCATTTTAGTAAGTACTCAAAAATTCTGCCTGAAATAATATTTTTAAAAAGAACAAATTATTGTTAACTTTAGTTTGCTACCATCTTTTATTATGTTCTAATTCTTAAATCTTATAAACCACAGGAGGCATATATTCTCTATTGTACTCACTGACAAATAAACACAAGCTTTCAGAGATTTTGAAATACCCATGAGATAGTTCTGAAGCCACACATGGCCTTTGATGTGTAGCAGGAGATGCTTTAACTCTTGATTTAGCAAAGAAAACATTGAAAGGAGGAAGCACTAAGAGATCACAAACACAACTGATTACTCCCAGGTGCACCATCTCCATGTCGGGGGCTTTTCCGAGAAACTCTGTTTTTCTCTCCGCTCAAAATAAGGCCAGGAAGACGTGATACCTCTTCCAGTGTGATGGGAATGGCAAATAGAAAATTGGCTGTGGGAATATGGGAGACCAGGGGACTGTGGGAGGACCATGTCTCTGTCATGATCAAGGTGAGGTCACCACTGGCCGTGAGGTGGGTCTGGTCAGCCTGTGGTCACTGAGCCCTGTGAACCACAGTGACATTGAATTAGCTTCTTAGAGCTGCTGTAACAAAGTATCATGGGACCAAGTGGCTTGTGTTAGGTTGCGGGTTTGAGTGTTTGAAGTGAGAGACCAATTCCACCAATCGATAATGCAAAAGCAAAGGAACTTTATTAGCTAGCTCGAGCTATGGTCCGAGTCTCATCCAGCACAGTGGAGTCTTGACCTTGGACCCCGAGCTCTAGATTACTCAGGCTTTTATACATTTTGATTACATATACAGTTGGCAACAGTTAGGGGTATTTGGAGTTCACTGATTGGCTCGTCACACCTGGGGAGTTGGGGACTTTACACCATTGTTCTGATAGACCTCAC
>PVJS01021492.1:0-31436 GCA_004027185.1 Glis glis
AACCCAGATCTTCCAGTCTCCGCCTCCCAAAGTACTGGGATTACAAGTGTGCGCCACCACGCCCGGGTCTATTAATTTCAAAACTTGTATCTTTCACAAATGTTCTAGGAAACCCAACCTAAGCAGAGACTTGTTATCCAGTGTGTTCTGTTTAACTGCTCTTATTTGCTCCTTATAAATTGAATTCTTATACCCTCTCCAAAGACAAAGCCATGTACTTTGAATTGTACTACCATGCCTTAAGTGAGCTGTTCACAGCTTTTTAGTAACACTAAACCTCTTTGGCTTTTTGGATCCAGTTGCCCTGAGCTTATAGACTTCTGTTGGGCTGTGGGATTGAAGTCAATAGGAGAAGGATTTCAAGAGACAGTAAAGAGCTGAGCAAGATACCATGGATTCAGTATCTGTTCTCGCTACACTGGGATTCACTATCAGATATTTCCTGAAAATTATTAGGGGAAGTCTATGTGGCCAGATCCCATGGTGCACACTGGGAAATGCAGATTTGGTCCTCGCCCTTATGCACTTCACTTTCTTTTGGGAAAGAGGAGAGTATACCCAGATCACCATGACCAGAAGCTAGTGTGTGATGGGGAACCTGCTGCGTGTAGCTGTAGAGAGAAAAGGGAGCAGCTCTTCCCCTTGCCTGGGACAAGCAGATGGGAGGGAAAGCAAAGCCAGGGGCAGGTTTCCGGATGAGACCACGCCTAAGTCTCAAAGGCCCGACTTGCCATGGCCACTCTAAATTGGGGGAGGAGTTAGACTTGGAAAGGGGAGAGCTTTCTAGTTGAAGTGGAGGACAAGACAAATGCCAAGAGGGCGAACTCTAAGCTGGTGCTAGAAGTATTTTCTTCTTCCACTATTTAACAAAGTTCTTTGATTTGAGAAAGAATCCGGTCAATAGTAAGCAATTTAGAAATACCACCTTAAGCCCTCTTGCCTAATTTATTTGTTTGTTTTGTCTTTCCCATTGTAACTTGAGAGGATGGGCCAGCGCATCTTTGAGATCTGTTTGGGACTTGGATACTATGTGATTTATATATTTAATTAACCTGAAAGCTCAAACCCTTACAGCGTTTGCTGTTAATAAATGGATATTATCTTTAGGAGAACAATAAAACTGTTTCTTTTTAGACATAATTTGTAAATCAGAATATTGGACTATTACACATCTTTCCCTTCATGTAATGTTATTAACATCAGTTTTACTGCACAGGGCTTTGGGTTTTTTTTTTTGTTGTTGTTGTTTTTGTTTGTTTGCAAAAATTTCTCAGGAAAGTTTTTTTTTTTTTTTTTTGGCGGTACCGAGGATTGAACCCAGGGGCATTCTACCTCCAGGCTACAACCCCAGCCCTATTTTTTAATCTTTATTTTGAAACAGGGTCTCACTAAGTTGCAGAAGGCCTAAGTAGCTGAGGCTGGCTGAGAACTTGGATTCTCCAGTCTCAGCCTTCCAGGTACTGGGATTACAAGCGTGCGCCACCACGCCCGGCAGGAAAGTGTTTTCTTACATATCAAGCAAAAGCTATGGCCCTACGTCACATTCAGAATTTGCGATTCTTTTGAAACTAGGAGTAGAAGATTCAAACTATGTTACTATTAGAGAGTGATAAATTTCCTCTGAAAAGATTTTACCCACTTGGGCTGTTGTTGCTATGCTCCTTTTCAATTGTGGGAGAAGTTACAGAATTCTAAACTATGTGTTTCTGTACCAGAAGGCATCAGGTAGTGTTCTACGTAGCAGCAACCAGCCAGGGGCTGCTCAAAGTTCCAGGCTGGTGTGTTATTTCATGATGTCACTGCCTCAGGATCTTTCTGGGCTTCTGCTTCACAGTGTGACAAAAGAAATTTTAAACAAAATGTAACCATTTTAGGCAGAAAGTATAGGGAGGGATAAGGGGATGGCCTGTGTCAGCTGGATCAGTTCTACCCAGAGGCTTCTGCTTGTTTTTTTCCCCTTCTTTTCTTTTTTTCTTTCTTTCTTTTTTTTTTTTTTTTTGTAGAACATAGTCATAGGACCATCCACCTGCAAGGAAGAATGAGAAATAAAGAAAGTTTTTAGCTGATCACATTGAAACCCTCAACTAAATTGTAGTCTGCTTGTAAGGAAGAAAGAGTAAATTAATGTCATGTAGGCAACTAATCATCTCTGTTACAAGTCTCAAAATAAGCTCTGAGTTCTGGCACAGAGCTTCAAAATAAAACAAAGGTCTGAGTAGACAAAAGAATAAGAGGAAAGTCAGGCTCATTGCTTAGCTGTACTATATGGTGACAATCTCTTCCATATTTGTTGGCTACTATGAGGTAGATAAATAAATCCCAGACCAGCAGTTAGAACAAAGGGGTTATACTCTCAAATCTGCTACATCATTACTTATAGTAAATGCATCTGAGTTCCAGAATAAATTAATAATTTTTCTTTTTATTCTTAAAGCTATGAAGCACTTTGTTCAAACAGATGATACCTGTAAAATATCCAGCATTACTGAATTGAAGGTGATTGAAACTGAATGTGGTGGTGATAGGACAGAAATCTTACTTCATCTTGCTCCCAAAGCATTCATTAAAAGAGATAGTTCAAATCATGCTATGTCCACATGTGAAGGTATCACTATCAATCTCACAGACATGTTCAGGGAGGGAGGAAGGGGGTGTGGGGTGGGATTCAGAAGGTAACACACCAAGTACCTTGTGCATGTATGTTTGTATCAGTTTGAACCTCGCTATGCTGTATAATTATAATGCACTAATACAAGTAGAAAAAAATAGTTCCTTAGCCTTTTCTGACTTTAACATTTCATGTATCATCATTACAGGGCAGAGATCAAACCCTAGCCTCCCTCCCTGAGATGCCATGTGGTACCACTTAGAATACATGTAGTCATTGCTGTAACCATACAGAAAACACACTTTTCAAAACATTATCCTTTTTTGTTTCAACAAATAAATTATAGTTCCCTTTTCTTTCTATTAGTTATTTGCATCAGCCTCTTGTTTTGTAAAACTTCTTACTACATACTTTTCAAAATGTGGAAATGAAGTGTGGCTCCTGGGAAATTCTCAGAAGTTTATAATTTAGATTTTTACATTTTTCCTCAAATTTGTTTGGCCTCCTACATGAATTTTTAGCTAAAAAAACCCATCTGCCCAATACTTAATTCACATTTACAACATCACACATAGCCCATGGGGGGGACTAATAATGTTTTTGCTTCAAAGGTCATCATAACAGGAGATCAGGGAAAAATCAAAGATGACTTTAAAAACACAAGAGCAGAAAGATGCCCGCAAAGTGGGGCATGTGGATTGAGTGCTATATGGGTGGTCAACCCCATCCAGACACTCCGACCACATAACAGACTGGGAAACTCAAAGTTGCTAACTAAGAAGCCAGTTTTATTTAGTTTAATTTTTTTTAAAAAAGAATCTATTTCCAGTCACTACTATCAAGACATAGAAAATGTGCTGATTTCTTGTATTACTTCATATTGGCCTTTTATATAAGGTGATTTTTATGAAGATATAAAATACATTTACATTTTGAAGTTTTATGGACAGAAAGTGATACTTAGGAACTCAGCATTTTCCTAGAACACCAATTGAAATCACTAAAAATAATCTTTAATTTTAGACTAATACACGTTTAGAAATTGAAATAAAAAATTTAATGAGTTACTACTTAGTATAGCTTTATTAATGTAATTATTAATACTCTGAGTAGAAGCTTAGACTTATAAAATTTTATCACTTTAAACTTTGCCTGTTATGCCAAATTTAATGAAGTATTTCCTTTTTTGGCAAACATAAATTTTGGAGTTAATTATATTTTAAACATTTCAAAGTCTTCAAAAATAATTTGGAAACTAAATATTTTTTGTGTGTGTGTGTGTGTACCGGGGATGGAACCCAGGGGCGTTCTACCTCTGCGCTACACCCCTGGCCCTATTTGTTTTATACTTTATTTTGAAACTGGGTCTCACGAAGTTGCGGAGGGCCTTACTGAGTAGAGAGAGAGAGAGAGAGAGAGAGAGAGAGAGAGAGAGAAACAGGGAGAGAGAAAGAGAGAGAGAGAGAGAGCTGAGGTTGGCCGCGAACCCAGATCCTCCAGTCTCCGCCTCCCAAAGTACTGGGATTACAAGTGTATGCCACCACGCTGGGTGTTTGGAAACTAAAATTTATAAAGTGTATGAATTGCTGAAGTTTTTATACCCATTCACATATGAAAATGTTGCATAGTAAAAATATGGGTTTTGATTATTAAATAAAAACCCAACTTGCTTTTTTAGTTACTATAGCCCATTATTTGCAATATTTGACATTCATACCCATTTATTTATTTTGGTCATTCATCTTTAAGATAGAGTTAGAAGACAATATTTCTTTCACGTGCAAAAAGAGTATAGGATAAAAAAATGCTCATTACTTTGTTGTTCGAATTGTAGTTGATTATCTCTAGCTTAGATCTTTTTCCTTATCTCCTGAAACATATCTAGTAACTCCTTCACATATGAGATGGAATTATTATTGGAAAATTATGAGTAATCCAAAAATACATTTATAAAACAATTTTCCCATAAGAAAGTATGGCAAAGGACTTTAATTTTCAAAGCTGTATAGCTGCCTGCTAATTTTCTAAGTGTTGGCAGACTGAACCAAAGCACCAGGGACCAGAGTCCTCTTCTGGGTGTCCGCAGAAGAGAAGATTACCCACCTACTTCTCCTGTCCCTTCCTTCCTTCCTTCCTTCCTTCCTTCCTTCCTTCCTTCCTTCCTTCCTTCCTTCCTTTCTTCCTTCACTTTTGGTGGTGCTGGGGATTGAATCCAGGGCCTGGCACATACTAGGCAAGTACTTGGCCTTTGAGCTACATCCCAGCTCCATGTCCTTACCTTCTTAAGGTGCTCTGTGGAGCACTGGCCAATAAACCTAGCCCTGGGGAAGGATTTCCATGTCCCCCCTTCCCCCTTTCTCCTACCAGATTTCCCAGTAAGTACATACTTAGGATACAGTTTTCTTTTCTTTTTCCTATGATTCAAGCCTAAATCACAAGTGATTAAAATTTCAAAAGCAGATTTTTGCGATGTGGCTAATTCAAGCATAGAACGAGCACCATCAAGCAGGTTTACTACTTAAAACTGTAGAAAGCCTAGATAGCAGCAGCTCAGGGTACTGTTGGCTACTTATTATTTCTGTAGACCATGCAGGTTAGAGTGAAAAATGTGTTCTTCCCAGGGATAGGAGAATGAACTATATGACCCTATAAACCAATAGATGTGCTCTAGTCGGTTTTCCAGCAGCCTCCTCAGCTTGCCCCAAACTGACCCCATGATCTTCTCTCCTAGAGAAACTCATTGTTCAGGATTCTCTATCTCTTCTGAATGACTGCAATAACCCTCTAACTGCTTCTCTTGACTCCTTTACAGAATGATTTTTTAAAAACACTGATCTGATCAAGCTACTGACTTCCTAACATTTCTGAAGTGACTCCTCATTAACTTCATGGTAAAAATTTCAATATGGCATAAGAGACTGTTGACCCTCGGCTCCTATCTGTTAGTCCAGCCTCATCTCTCTGTACTCCCCATGCAAACCGCAAGTTATGGCCATACCTGAAGCCTGTAGTTTAAAAAGAATTACCAGACTCGTGCTCTCATGCTCTAGCATCTGTGGTTCCTGCTGCTTGGAATTCGCTTCCCATTATTTGGGCTGTTATTCACCCTTCAGAATTTACTTAAGCATGACCTTTTCTGGGAATCTCATTAGAAGTCTATGGTAGAGACTTCTCTCAGTCTTCCAGCATGTTCTAACATAGCACATGGATACGTAGGACGTATCCACCTGAATTCACCATGGAGCTCTTAAAAGTAATGAACATACTTTGTACCTTAGTATTTGTAATGTGTAGTCCAGTGCTTGTAGTCCAGTCCAGAGCATCAATAGATGCTCACTAAATATTTGTTGAATGAGTGAATGGTTAGAAACTATACAATAAGGCTTCAATTTTTCAATTAGCTTGGAATGGGCCATTTAGTAGGTTGCCTCTTGGGGCATTTAGAGCCAAGATCACAAACTATATCCAGATGGGCTAGATTTCTTTTGTGTGTGTAAGCCAAGGAGGGTATATATAAACCAACTTAAGTTGATATCTGGAATAAGCAGATCCTTAGAGTGTTTAATTGCTAATCATAGTGGTAGTGGAGAGGGAGGGGGACCATTAGTCACAATGATGAGTCTAAAAATGAAGGTATGATTACTGGCACTATGGAAGGATTAATTTAAGTATTTCCACACAATTTTATTCAAGTAAAATAAAAGTTCTGAGAAAAATTCAAGTCTTTCTTCTTTTAAAAATGATCAAGTGAGAAAAGAATGATACCATATAGTTTTTTGGAGGGTGATGATTGGTAAAGAATTCTCCCTGAACATTTATCCATTTGCATAAACTGTGTGAATTTCCAGTAAGTGAAATCAGTCATTATTTCTGTTTAATCTTTTTATTACAGGTTCTCTACACATTAAGTATGCCTTTGGGGAAGATAGTTGAGCATGGAAGCCATATAAAAAGCAACAAACAGAATCTAAAGTGTGAAGAAAGTTCAGATGAACATCAGATCAGGCCACGGGTTTCTTGTTTGATTCCTCAGTGGTGTTAGCTAATTTTTTTCTTCCAATCCCCAATGCCTTCTAGGACCTGGACTCTCTGGACCTCTTAGGATTCCCTAGTTTCCATCACATAAATCCTGAGCCTGATTCACAGCTAACTCCCCTCCAAATTGCCTCGTCTTCTTTCTTCAGAGTCAATTAGAAGGGCTTGTTAGCGACTTTCCATTTGAGTCTTGAGAAGAGCCCCATTCATTAAGCTTCTAAAACCACTGTGCTGGCCTCTAGTCTTCATTCACACAACTAAACAAAATATGTCTTGGTTCAGTTATTTCATTTTGTTCCTTGTCTACAGTACGAAACCAGGTGCTTAATCATTTAGGGATGAGCCTTTGAATAAAGAATTTTAGGCTAATATTATATGTGCCATTATGGAAGTATGTCTCAAAATGAAATGTATATGAATGAGGATATGAAAAGGAGGGCTTGGCAAGAAAGAAGAGGTGACTGTCTTAGCAGGATTTCAAAGAACAAACTGGAATTTCACAAGCATATGAATGAGATAGGGAAGTGATTCCAGGGAGGAAAGGAAGGAATGGATAGAGGCTCAGAGAGGAGAAACACTGGTATAGCTGAGGCCAGGAAGTATAGAGGTCAAGAGAGGGAAGTCATTGGAAGGGAAGATGCAGAGGCAGACAATAAAGATGACCCCCGATTAGGGAATTTAGCTTAATATTGAAGTTCATTAGATTCCAGTAGAGCAGCAGTTAGTGCATACCTGTTGTGGTCATGTGTAGTTTTAGTTTGGAAGATGGTTATGAGGGTTGAGTTCAGAGGAAAGAAGCATAGTTGGGTGGCACTAAAATAATGCAGATGTGAGCTGACAGGGGCCTTCACTAGCCCAGTAACCTGCATTTTTGTGTGTTGTCTTCTTTCTAGGCTGTGACCTTCTCAACAACAAAGGTGTGGTCTTCATATTTATTTCCCTGATGCCTGCCATCTTACCTGACATGTAGTAAATTAACACAGCAGAACATTTTTTCTGAAAGTTTTCTTTTAATTATTTGGATGGACTATGATGCAAGTATCTTATTTTATGGCTATTTAAAATTCTATATGAAGATAATGATTTTTTTGTGTTGACATTGATGCATTGATTTCATTATGAGTCTCAATCAAGAAACTAAGAGGATATTTTGTGTAAAAAATAAGATTTGTTGCTCAAAACTTTTATGTGCTATTTATATATACATTCAAATTTATATCTCTATATATACATATAAAATGAAATAGACAATTTGCTTTAATGTTGGTCTTCACTATAAAAATGATCCAGTTCTGCATGTAGACCAACACCCATAATTCCAGCTACTCAGGAAGCTGAGGCTGAAGGATAGCAAATTTGAGGCCAGCCTCAGCAATTTAGTAAGATCCTGTCTCAAATAAAAAGGGCTGGGAATGTAGCTCAGTGATAGAACACCCTTGGGTTTAATGCTCATTAACTAACACACACACACACACACACACACACACACACACACACTTCCAATATTTCTCTATTATCCAAGTATGCACTAGAATTTTTTTCTAAGTAGTGGCAATAAATATACATAAATTAATATACATCTCTCATTCCATTCCTGTGAAATAGCATGCACAACCAATTTGTGTGAACAATTAAATCATAATAAACTCAAATCCTTCCTGTGGATTAGATCTTTCCCCACCTCCATTTGAAATGTTAAGCATTTTCATTCATTTTTGGATAATAAAAGAAGTGCTATAGTCACTTATAGTCATAGTAATAATCTCATTTCTTCTTTTTTTTTTTCTGTGGTACTGGGGGATTGAACCCAGGGATATTCTACCTCTGAGATACACCCCTAGCCCTTTTCATTTTTTAGTTTTGAAACAGGGCATGCTGGCCTGGAGCCTGAGATCCTCCTGTCTCATACTCAGATTACAGGCTTGTGCCACTGCACCAGGCTAATAATCCTATTTCAGTAATTAAAATGACTAGTGTTCATGCAATAATCAGTAATCCCAATGTAAAGTTAAAGTCTTTCATTCCCCATCTTAGTTCTGCTGCAGATGGGGAAATTTCTTGCCATCCCTCTAGTTGACAGCTCTGGGCTTCTCACCCTTCTTTGGTGGAGAAGGAGGGAAGACCAGCAACGGGCAGCTATGCCAGTGGTCTGTGCTGGCGTGTTGAGTGCATACAGCTGATATGTGGGACACTCTTGTAGGTTCCACTGAGGTTCCCTCCCCAGAACCATCCCTCTTCTCTTGTGAGTGATTGCTTTAGCTACTCCTCAGCTTCTTCATCAGTTCATACAACACAGCTTCTTTCTTCTAAGATTGCCTCATCTCTAAAACAAACAAACAAAAATCATTTCTAAAGAATCCTGTAGCCAGCTCCTCTCTAAAATGCTCACATGTGATCCATGGAAACATGAAGCTCTGCCCACTGTCAGTGGAGAGGCAGCTGGCCCAAAGTACAACGTATCTCTTTGCGTTGCCACTAAGCAGGTAGCTCCAGTGATGCGGGCTTTTGCCTGATATTTTTTAAAGATGGACTAAGCACTTGCTTCCTCTGTATTCCAAAATTTACAGAATAAAAACGAAGCCCACTGGTAGGTGTTGCCCAAGCCCCTCCCATAACTGAGGGAGATGGGAAATCAGCACAGCCTCCAACAGGTTTCTCCAGGAAACTCTTGTGGATCAGTGTCAATGTCAACTCTCTAGGCCCTTGAGTTAAATGTCAAGTCACCATGCAGCTTTAGACCACTCCTTCCAAGTCTTGTGTGCCTCATTTTGGAATGGAGGATAACTTACCACCTATTGCTTTGTTCTTGATTTGGGGGGGGCTCCTCCAAAATTTAGAATCTCCTTTATACCTTTTTACACAGGCAAATATGAGATGTGTGTAAATCATGGTCATAAATCAGAAAAAAAGTAATGGTTTGTTGGGGAATTAAATACTTAAGCTCAAGCATACAATAATCACAATATTGATGCATAGCAATATTATGCATCATTTAAAATGTAAAATTAAACAAAAATAAATCCATTCCACAATTGCTTACAATCTCAATAATACTGATACTATCCTAAGTGCTCGATGTGCAAAAAATTAAACATGTTCTCAGTCATCATAGGACTAACTGTCTAGTGAGAGAATTGGAGGCTAAAATACATCCCAAAGTGATCACAATATATTTAGCATCACAACTGAAGGCTCTACAAAGACTTCAGGGTCCACTGAAGACAGAGTATGTGAATTTAATTAAGAAAGACTTGAAGATTCCAAGATGGCGACTGAGGGAGACACCACGTTGCGATCTCTCTGAGACCTGGATCTCAATTGCCGTGAAAGCAGCTTCTCGACAGGAGAGGAAAGCAATGAAACATTGAAGTAAACAACGAAAAATTTGAAATGTGATGGAATCAAAGCCAGAAGACAAAACAGAGGACAGTAAAAAGCTCCAAGCGCCTTGCTAAGGGAACGGTGGTGGCACCATCTTGGCTGGACCTCTCTGGCAGCTACTGGCATTGCGGCTTCCACATGCTGCCTACAAAGAAATCAGTGAACTGTTGTAAATCCTGCACCTCAGATCATCAGCTACAAAAGCGAGCAGCAACTCGCTCCACACTCAACAGAGACCTGAATGCCTGGAAGCTTGACCAGAACCTGCAGCAGTGGCTGAGCCCACCACCTGCCCCAGAGATTAAGAGCACTGTTCAATGAGACTGTAAGTTAACGAGCTGCCCCAGGGGGAGATCACCCAGTGAGGCCACAAGGACTCGCGGGGCAAGCAACAGACTCGATGGGTCTGGGACTTTGCAGATCTCCCCTGTGGAGGTGGGAGTGGGGTCAGCTGTAAGACGCAGTAGACGTGCAGATAAGCAGACAGCCCATGGCGACATTCGGGTGGGAAAGACCTACAGGCAGCAGGTCACAGCATCCTAGCAGGGTTCCCAGGGATTGCCACAGGACACACAGTTGTGGTACCTGGGGGGGGGGATTAGACAAACCCAGCCTTCTCTGTGGAAAATGCGGAGCTCCGTGTTTGTACAGAGTTGGGTCAAAGCGACATCCGCCGCTTCTGTGGGCAAAGAGAGACACAAGCCCACATATGGAGACACCTGCCATACGTGTAGACAGAGAGAGACATAGGGACAGCCCCAGTGAGCCCCACGCTTTCAGTGAGAGGGGCACTAGCGGTCCTGGGCACTAGCGGTCCACAGGCAGTGAGAGGCACCAGGTAAGGGTCCTAATCACTGAAGGAGACCAAGAATTGGGCCTGCAAACAGACATTATTCCAAGTAAGTGAGAATAACCATTCAGTAAAGGCTATTCACCTGTAAGGCTCACTTAGTAGCAAATATCTACCTCCAGAATAAGATTTTCTAAAGGGAGAGAGATTAGGCACAGGAAAACTACAGAGTGAGAGAGAGCTACCAAAAGCAACAAAGAGATAAACTTAAGAAACCTGAGATCATGAGAAGGAAGAATAGCAAAGAAACAATGAGCTCCCACAACTCCACAACAACAGAACTAACCAACACAGAAGTGAAAAGATTGCCAGGACAATTTAGAACTTTAGTAGTAGAAATGATACAGGATTTCTGAAAAGAATTCAGAGAGAGCTTGAAAGTAATGAAGAATCAAAAAACCAAAGAATCTGACACCATGAACAGGAACAAAAAAGAAGCTCTGAAGGAATTGAAGGATGCAATAATTGAAATGAAGGCATCAATGCAAACTATGAACAATAGAACTAGACCACACGGAAAACAGAATCTCACTCTTAGAAGATGACCTCTCAAAAAATGAACTCATAGTATATAATTTGGAAAAAACAATTCGACAGCATGAACTGGACATTGAAGAGATCTCAGCCAATCTTAAAAGAGCAAACCTAGCTGTGTGTGGTGGCGCACGCTTGTAATCCCTGTACTTGGGAGGCTGAGACCGGAGGATCCGGGTTCGCGGCCAGCCTCAGCTACTTAGTGAGGCCCTCCACAACTTAGTAAGACCCTGTTTCAAAATAAAGAATTAAAAAATAGGGCTGGGGGTGTAACTCAGAGATAGAATTCCCCTGGGTCTAATCCCCAGTACCACACACACACAAAAAAAGAGCAAACCTAAGAGTAATAGGCATATTCAGAGAAATAGTATTAGAAAATAGCCAAACATAGAAAAAGAGGTCGACACACAGGTATAGGAAACATATAGAACTCCTAACAGACAAGATCAGAGAAGAGGTTCACCACGCCACATAATAATTAAATTGACTAATGTAGAGGTCAAGGAAAGAATCTTAAAGGCGATGAGAGTAAAAGACCAAGTAACATAAGAGGCAAACCAATAAGAATCACTCCTGACCTTCCAAACCAAGTCATGAAATCCAAGAGGGTCTGGAGCGACATATTCCAAATTCTGGAAGAAAACAACTTCCAGCCAAGATTTATCTACCCAGCAAAGATATCTATATAATTTGACAGGGAAATAAAAACCTTCTATGACAAACAGAAGCTGAAAGAATTTATGTCTTCCAAACCAGAACTAGAGAAAATGTTCAAAGAGATTAATTACAAGGAAGAAATGAAAAGGAAATGCCAGAACTAGAGAAACAATGATTTCCATCAAATGAACAACTAGGCAAAGAAGAACAAACACTACCTCAAACAGAAATTAAAACTCAAAATGTTAGGAATTAAAACTCATCTCTCAATAATCATGCTGAATATAAATGGCCTCAACTCCCCAATCAAAAGACATACGGTAGCAAGATGGATTAAAAATCACAATCCATCTAAATGCTGCCTGCAAGAAACACATCTTACAAGTAAAGATACTCACAAACTAAAGGGGAAGGGATGGAACAAGGTAATCCATGTTAATATAACTCGAAAACAAGCAGGAGTAGCAACTATGATATCAGACAAATTAGACTTCAAACCTAAACTTATCAGAAGAGACAAAACAGGTCATTTCTTACTGATAAAAGGAACAATCCCGCAAAAGGATATAACAATTGTCAACATTTATGCCCCAAACATAGGTGCAACCACTTTCATAAAAGAAAGTCTTCATGACATTAAGTTACACATAGATCCCAATACAATAATATTGGGAGACTTCAACACACCTCTCACACCACTAGATCGATCTTCAAGACAAAATGTCAGTAAAGATGCCTCAAACCTAAGGAACACCATAAACCAAATAGACCTAACAGACACATACAGAATATTCCACCCAACTACAGCTGAATTCACATTTTTTTCAGCTGCTAATGGAACCGTCTCTAAAATAGACCATATCCTAGGCCACAAAGTGAGTACTAGCAAGTTCAATAAATGTAATATAATCCCCTGTGTCTTTTCAGACCATAACGGAATGAAACTAGAAATCAACTATAAGAAGACCCAGAGAAACCTCATAAACATGTGGAGAGTGAATACCACACTGCTGAATGAGAAATGGGTCACAGAAGAAGTAAGGGGAGAAATTAAGAAATTCCTAGAAACAAATGAAAACAGAGACACAACATATCAGAATCTCTAGGACATGCTGAAGGCAGTATTAAGAGGAAAATTTATGGCACTGAGTGCTCACATAAGAAGAACAGAAAATCACCAAATAAATAACCTAATGACACACCTCAAAGCCCTTGAAAAGAGGAACAGTCTAACCCCAAAGCTAGCAGAAGACAGGAAATTGTTAAAATCAGAGCAGAAATCAATGAAGTAGAGAATAAAAAACAATACAAAAAAAATCAACAAAACCAAAATCTGGTTGCTCAAAAAAATAAACAAGATAGATAAACCACTAGCCAACCTAACTAAAAGAAAGAGAGAATCAACCCAAATTACTAAAATAAGAGATGAAAAGGTGATATTACCATAGACAGTGTGGAAATCCAGAGGATTATCAGAAATTACTTTGAAAAACTATACTCCAACAAAATGGATAACCTAGAAATAATTGACAAATTTCTAGACACATACAATTTTCCTAACTTGAATCAAGAAGATAAAGAAACTTTAAATTGACCAATAGCAATCAAAGAGATTGAAGCTGCAATAAAGAGCCTACTATCAAAGAAAAGTCCAGGTCCAGATGGTTTCCTACGTGAATTTTATAAAACCTTTATAGAAGAACTAATCCCAATACTTCTCAATCTATTCCATGAAATAGAAATAAACATGACTCTCCCAAATACATCCTATGAAGCCAACATCACATTAATACCAAAACCAAATAAAGACAGCTCAAGAAAAGAAAACAACAGGCCTGTATCACTGATGAACCTAGATACAAAACTTCTAAACAAAATACTAGCAATGCGCATTCAAAATCACATCAAAAGCCAGGCGTGATGGCATACGCTTGTAATCCCAGTACTTGGGAGACGGAGACCGGAGGATCCGGGTTCGCGGCCAGCCTCAGCTACTTAGTGAGGCCCTCCACAACTTCGTGAGACCCAGTTTCAAAATAAAGGATAAAAAATAGGGCCGGGGTTGTAGCTCAGAGGTAAAATGCCCCTGGGTTCAATCCCCGGTACTGCAAAAAAAAAAAAATCACATCAAGAACATCATACACCATGACCAAGTCGGGTTCATCCCAGGGATGCAAGGCTGGTTCAACATATGAACAACAATCCATGTAATCCACCACATAAATAGAACTAAAGACAGAAATCACAT
Source organism: Glis glis (assembly GCA_004027185.1). Lineage (NCBI taxonomy): Eukaryota > Metazoa > Chordata > Mammalia > Rodentia > Gliridae > Glis > Glis glis. The sequence continues at coordinate 14,314 of PVJS01021492.1, forward strand.
GATCATTTCAATAGAGACTGAAAAATCATTTGACAAAATCCAACACCCATTCATGCTAAAAACACTGCAGAGAATTGGAATAGAAGGAACATACCTCAACATCATAAAGGCAATATGCAATAGGCCCACAGCCAACATCATGTTGAATGGGGAAAAACTACAAGAGTTACCCTTAAAAACAGGAACAAGACAAAGGTGTCCACTATCACCACTCCTTTTTAATTTAGTACTAGAGACTCTAGCCAGAGCAATAAGGCAAGAGAAGGAAATCAAAGGAGTGCAAATAGGAAAATAAGAATGGAAACTGTGTATATTTGCAGATAACATGATACAACACATAGAAGACCCAACAAACTCAACCAAAAGGCTTATAGAACTGATCAACAAATTAAGCATAGTGTCTGGTTATAAAATCAATCTTAAAAAACCAGAAGCTTTTCTATATGCCAAACATAAATCCACTGAAAAAAATCCAGAAAACATTTTCACTCACGATATCTTCCAAAACAATAAAATACTTAGGAATAAACCTAACCAAGGATGTAAAAGACCTCTACAAGGAAAATTACAAAGCATTGAAAAAAGAAATTGAAGAAGATCTTAGAAAATAGGCCGGGCGTGGTGGCGCACGCTTGTAATCCCAGTACTTTGGGAGGCGGAGACTGGAGGATCCGGGTTCGCAGCCAGCCTCAGCGCGCATGCGCGCGCACGATCGATGGATGGATAGATCGATCGGTCCATCCCTCTCTGTCTCTCTCTCTCTGTCTCTCTCTGTCTCTCTCTGTCTCTCTCTCTACCTAGTGAGGCCCTCCGCAACTTCGTGAGACCCGGTTTCAAAAATAAAGCATTAAAAAAATAGGGCCGGGGGCGTAGCGCGGAGGTAGAACGCCCCTGCGTTCAATCCCCGGTACCGCAAAAAAAAAAAAAAAAAAGAAAGAAAATGGAAAGACCTCCCATCCTCTTGGACAGGCAAAATAAATATCATCAAAATGGCCATTCTTCCAAAAGTGATCTACAAATTCAATGCAACCCATTCAATTACAAAGGTTATTATTCACAGACATAGAAAAATCAGTCCTTAAATTCATTTGGAACAACAAAAAACCACCCAGAATAGCCAAAGTAGTTCTCAGCAACAAGAACCATGCCAGAGCATCACAATACCTGACTTCAAATATACTACAGAGCCATAGTAATAAAAACAGCATGATATGGGCATAAAAGCAGACACATAGACCAATGGAGCAGAATAGAAGACTTTGAAACAAATCCACACACTTACAGCTAATTGATTTTTGACAAAGGATCCAAAAACATACACTGGAAGAAAGATAGCCTCTTCAACAAATGGTGTTGGCAAAACTGGTTAACCACATGCAGAAAAATGAAAATAAATCCCACTTTTCACCCTGCACAAGAGTAAATTCAAGATGGATCAAAGACCTGGAAATTAGACCAGAGACCTTGCAGCTACTTGAAGAGGGCATATGTCCAACTCTTCAACACATAGGCACAGGCAAAAACTTCCTCAACAAAACCCCAAAGGCATAAGAAGTTAAAAAGAGGATCAATACGTGGCATTGCATTAAACTGAAGAGCTTCTGTGCAGCAAAGGAAATTATCAAGAACCTCAACAGAGAGCTGACAGAATGGGAGAAGATTTTTGCCAGCTACTCCTCTGATAGAGGACTAATATCTAGCATATACAGAGAACTCAAGAATCTCACCGCTAAAAACACAAACAACCCAATCAAAAAATGGGCAAGTGAACTAAATAGGCACTTCACAAAAGAAGAAATACAAATGGCCAATAAATGTATGAAAAAATGTTCAAAATTACTAGCAATCAGAGAGATGAAAATCAAAACTACCCTGAGATTTCACATAACCCCAATTAGAATGGCAATCATTAAAAACACAAACAATTACAAATGCTGGCGAGGATGTGAGAAGTAGGAATACACTGTTGTTGGGATTGCAAATTAGTGCAACCACTTTGGAAAACAGTGTGGAGGATCCTCAGAAGACTAGAAAGAACATACCATATGACCCAGCAATACCACTTCTAGGTATCTACCCAAAAGAACTGAAACCAAATTGCCAGACTAATGCATGTGTATCTATGTTTATAGCTGCACAATTCACAATTGCCAAGCTATGGAACCAGCCAAGATGTCCATCAACAGATGAATGGATCACAAAACTATGGGATATGTACACAATGGAATTTTATGCAGCCATCAAGAATTACCTCATTTGCAGGAAAATGGATGGAATTAAAGAACCTTATGCTTTAATTCCTTATGTGAGATTAGTCAGTCACAAAAAGTGAAAAGTAGGATGCTTTCCCTAATATGTGGAAGCTAGGGAGAATAGGGCATAGGAGGGACTCCAGAGAAAGAGGGAGAAAACCTTAGATGAGTAAAGAAGCGTCCTGAGGGAGATGGGAGGGGCAAAGAGGGAAACACCCTAATGCACAGGATGTACATACACAAATTTATCAAAGTCAACTACTATGCTGAGCATGAGAAGGAGGGAAGGTAGAGGGAATGTGGGTAGGAATTGGGTGAGGGATAATTGACTGATGTGTGCATGTATACTTCTACCACCCGGAAGCCCATCAAGATGCATGTTTACAATGCACCAATAAAAAAAATATTAAAAAAGAAAGACTTCACAAAGGACATTAGAACTGAATCTTGAATGAAAATGGGACTTCCCTAGAGAGAAAGGGGGAAAGTACATTTCTCATGCACAGTGGGTTCAGGAAGGGTAAGAAAGGGAGGGTGTGGTGTGGGGACTGTGAAGGAGAAGGCACAGCTGGTACACAAAATGGGTGCAATTTTAAGATAATTTGGGGGAGGCAAAGACTCTATTTTGTGCCAAAGAATTTAAACTTCTTCCTATAGTCAATGGGAAGTTATAATTGATTGACTGATTTGAGTTTTTGCTTTTAAGTGTTTAAAAAATACATGAAGGCATTCATACCATACATACTGTTCATTCCTTTATTTTTATTTATTTATTTATTTATTTTTGTGGTACTGGGGATTGAACCCAGGGGCATTCTAACTCCGAGCTACACCCTCGGCCCTATTTTTTTTTTTTCACGGCACTGGGGATTGAACCAGGGGCGTTCTACCTCCGAGATATACCCCCAGCCCTATTTTTTTATCCTTTATTTTGAAACCGGGTCTCACGAAGTTGCAGAGGGCCTCACTAAGTAGCTGAGGCTGGCCGCGAACCTGGATCCTCCGGTCTCTGCCTCCCAAATACTGGGATTACAAGCATGCACCACCACACCTGGCTCTAGTCATTCCTTTAAAAAAATTATTGACTTCTCCTTCCCACTCTACTCACTCAGTCCATCTTTTCCCTCTTCTCTAGCAACATTTTTTCCTCCCCAAATCATGTTAACACTTGTTTTGCATTCTTTCTGTGTTTTCTCCTTGATTATATAATCACGTTCAAGCATATAGTGTATGTATATATTCAATATCCATATACATAGCTTTTTTGCCATTGTTTACTTTACAAAAGAATACTTTGCATATTTTTCTACATATCGCTTTTTTACTCAACTTTTCTTAGAGGAAATGTTTCCAAGTCAACAGGCTACTTCACTATGGTTTGTCTTTCCCTTTCCTTTCTTTTCTTGTCTGTTTTTTCTTTTCTTTTTTTTTTTTTTTGGTGCTTGGGATTGAAAGTTGGGCCTTGTACATGCTAAGCACGTGCTTAACCACTGAGCCCAAATCTCAGCCCCTGAGTATTTAAATAGGGGATTAAACCTTAGAGGAGTGATGGAGGGGGCCTATTGGAGGGAGGCAGGTGGAGGGAAAGGAGATCTGATGAATGAAACACTTCAATGAACAGGGATGTACATATACAAAATAAAAATAATAAGTAAACAGGGATTAACATGATCAGAACTTTATATTGGAGACAGGATGTTGGAATGGATGTTGAGTTTGAAAAGGGGTAGAAAACTGGAGAAGAATAAGTTGAAAGATTAGTCAGGTAATAAATGATGTGGGTCTGAGCCAATGCCATCAGCTTTGTCAAGGACATATCTTTAGAACATAAAAAACTCAAATAAAAAGCAAATTGCCATATAAAATACCTCAATATAGTGCCAATTCTCGCCATTATTAATTTTGACAGTCAACTCTCTAAGTATGCTGCTTAGAGAAGCATAAGTTAAAATATTTACCACCAGCTTAATTAGAGTTTTAGAAAGCTGCCTTATTTTCCCATATACATTCATATTTCTTTGCTTTCTCCTTTATTCTGTACATATCCCGGATGTAAAACTTGTTTCAAAGCTCAAATGGCTAAATCCACTAGCAGTTTAGTTTAGAATTCATGCCTGCATTGTCTTTGAATAACAGGAGCATTTTCCATCTTCCAGCAGCACTATGTAATGTTTTCTTAGGTTGCTCGGTATTGGATGTGGTTACACTACTTTTTACCCATACTGCAATTAATGCAATCATGTAACACTTTACTAATGCCAACTGGTGGTCTTAGCGTATTGTGGTATAAATTTTCACAAGTTTTCTATATTTGTAAATGTCTATCAACATCCAAACTGGGTAAATATTTCATCAGAACATCTAGTATATCATTACTAGTCCTGTTAAACAATTCTAGTTACTCTGTTTATCATATCCATGATAAAGATAACATGACCTCCTCCAACATTCTGTATCCTTGGTGACATTTTCAACCTTGGTGTAGCCAGTAATTTATTATTAATCAAAACATCTAGGATTTTAAGCACTTAGTTATTTTAAAAATTAATTTTAAAATGAAAATACTTCAGAAAAATAATAATGAAACATCCATTGCTTGAACTAACAGTTGTTAAAATCCTATCATCTTTATTTCTCATTATCACCAGTGCCAATCTCATTATACTCTTATTGTCCCTAAAGATAATCTCTATTATGAATTTGGTGTACATTTTTCTTGTTTATTTTTCTTAATACATATTTCTATCATAAATGATTTGTAGCTTTTTATTTTAAAATGTTTATGTTAGTTGTATCACTACATTTATAATTTTCAGATTCCTTTTATATTCAGTATTATTATTTTGAGAGCTAACCATATATGCATGGGCACGTGTTCAAAAGTTGTCCTCTACCATTGTTATGAGCTGAATGTTTACATTCCCCTAAATTCACTATGGAAACCTTAACCCTCAATGTGATGGTGTTAGGATATGGAGCCTTTGGAAAGTAATTAGGTTTAGATGCGGTCATGTGGGTAGAACACTCACGATGGCATTAGTGCCCTTTTGAGGCGAGGAAGAGATGTGAAAGAGCTCCCCTCCGCCTCTCCATGTACAAAGAAAGAGGTTGGTTGTGTGAGTACACAGTAAGATCGCTACCATCTGCAAGCCTAGAAGAGGGCCCTCACCAAGAACCCAGTCTGCCAGTTACTTGACCTTGGACTTCCCAGGCTCCAGCCAAAACTGTTGTTGCTATAGTTTGTGTGATATGATTAGTAAAAAGCCTGCGAAAAGGAAGTCCCGCCCAGGAGAGGAATCCCGCGAAAAGCTAACAAAGAAAGTTTCACCCAGGAGAAGCCTGCGAAAAGAAGAAAAGAAAAAACCTCATGAATGCAGTCTTTGATCTTCATTCCAAATAAGAAGAGGACCCCGGTAGTTGGCTAATTCAAATTATGACCCGCGGACTCGGCTTCTGGAACTGGTGGGCTCACTATAAAATGGGGAAGGGGACTTGAAGAAGGGACTACCATTCCGGTCTTTGTAGGGAGTGGTAGTCACCGGCTGAATGAAGGCTTCTTGACCTTACCTGAGATAAGTGGTCGTGGATCTTTAGTTCTTTGCATGGTTTTACAGTTTGGATAGAGAATGTCCTCCAGAAAAGTTCATGTATTGGCAATTCAAAAATGTTCAGAGGTAAAATAATAAAATCAATGCTCTAATCTTATCAGTAGATAAATCCATTGGTGGATAATTTGGATGGATTTACTGTGATAACATGGCAGGTAGGGTGTAGCTGGGGGAGGAAGGTTCCTGGGAGTGTGGCCTGGGGAACTATGCCTGTCCCTGATCCCTTCCTCTGGTTCTGCTTCTTGGCTTTTCCTTCTCTGTTATGCCCTGCCACTCTGCCATGGAGCCAGCCAACTGTGGACTGAAACCTCTAAAACCATAAGCCAAATAAACCTTTGTTCCTCTAAATTGTTCTTGTCAGGTAATTTGGTCACAGTGACTTAAATGGTAACTAATACAACTGTAAAAAACAAAAAAATCAATGTCTACTGTTGAGCCCAGTCTGTCTGTGTATGGTATTTGGGGGGTATACTGGGGATTGAACCCAGGGTGTTTTGCCTCCAACATATAACCCCAACCCTTTTTATTTTTATTTTGAAACAGGGTCTCCCTAAGTTGATGAGGCTGGCCTTAAGCCTGCATTCTTCCGGTCTCAGCCTTCCAAATACTGGAATTACAGGCATGTACCACCATGCCTGGCTCTATGTTTTCTTTTTATGACAGCCCAAGCTAAAGCAACTAGAAAGTGGAATTGCTGGATCATAGCTTATGCCCATTTTCTATGTGAAATTTAACTGTATACTTCCAAGTTACTCCTCAAAGTGGCTGTAACAATTTATAGTCTTGTTTTATAGGGTGCCTATTTATTGATTTTTTTAATTAATGAGAAGGATGACAAATGGTATCTCATTGTTTAAATTTGCATTTTCTTGATTATGAATGACTATATATGGATTTATACACCTACATATATATGTTTAAAATCTCAATAGAAATCTTAATCAGAATTCATGCTCTATGGTGAAGTGAGAATTGGAATTTTCAGAGAATACATCCACAGAATTAGCATTCCACCATTTCTATCCAAACACTTAAATTTCTCAATTTGTTAGACAATGTAAGTATAATGAAGTCAAACTCATACAATCAGGATTTATCATAGCCCTGGTACTTCGGAGCTCAACTTGAGGAAAGAAATGGGTATTTAAGGTAGAAAACTATTTGGTTATGGAATACTAAAATCAGAATCAATTTTAAAGGTAATTTAGAGAAGGTAAAGGCATGAGAAGTTATTTTCTTTTTCTCTGTTGAGTAATTTGTTTGAATTTATGTTAAGTGTTTTGACACCTTCCAAATTTGAATAACTCTTTGTGTGGCTATAAAGGAGAAAAAAGAATGCAAAATACTGGTCTCAAGTGGTAAGCGAGCACATCTGGGCAAAATCTTTGCTTCCATTCTTATCATACAACTGACTGAAACATGGGCTACAAAAAAATGACCATCTAAAAAATAGTAAGTCTCCCATTGAATCAGCTCACATTCTAAGTAGAATTCCGGAAAGAAAGGAAATAGGGTATGATTTGAAATGGCATTTATACTGCCCTTTAAATAATAATTAATTTTTCTCTTAAATGAAACTTTTGTCTTAAGAGAAAAAAATTTTGCTCCGTTGAAATAAAAAGAGCCTGGGGAGAATATAGGAAGTACAGGGTGGTCTGTATAGAATAACAGATCACTATAACTCTAAGTCACACTTATTTTCAAGGAACTTGCAAAATTTTTCTAATTTCTGAAAAAGAGTATTTCTCTGTAACAGAAAATGAAGTCTTGGTAGTGAGACTACTGATTTTTATTGATGTTTGTATTTAAAGGAGGCATCATGAATGAGAAAGAAGAAAAAAATGGAAGGAAAGAGGGAAGGAAGGAAGGAAATAATGAGGAACGGAGGGAATTCTGCAGTTTTGGCACTTTGAATGATCTGGGTTCAAATTCTGGTCCTACCATTAGTTTATTTGAGTAAATCACTTAGACAGCTTGAGTTTTATTTACTTCATATGAAAAGTAGAGATAACAATACATATCTTGTAGAGTCTCTATGAAAATGAAATGAGTAACTATACATTTAATGGCTTATATCTGCTGCACATACTAGCTCATTTGCTTCCAAATTTCCCATCTTTAGGAGTTTAAAAATATTTAATTTTTGGCAACTATAGAATTAAAATGAACCATTTTCATTAAGTAAATTATTTTATATGAATTTTGGTGCCATATTTATCTGCCCCCAAACTCTAGTGTTCAACCAAATGATTACTAAAACTCCCTTGCAAAATACATTCTATTCTGTACAGTTTAGACTTGACAGCATTTCTCCATGTGTGTTCCCCAGAAAGTTAGCCTCATGAAATCTCCCTCATAAAGGTTTCCTACTCCCACAAATTTGGGAAATGCTGCACTCTATCTTTTACCTCTTTGAGAACTTCTCCACTCAAGAAAGCTGCTTAAATTTATTTAAGCTTGCATTTTTCTACTTTCTTTGGCTATAAAAATTCTTTTCAATGTAACTTCTATTTATAGTCCATAGAACACAGTTTGTGAAATGTACATATAATTAATCCTATTTGATCCACCAACTTTACATGCAAATATAGACATAATGTTTTCTATTTTAAAAATGAAGACTTAATTTGCCATATTAGTGGGAACTCTTAGGTTTGGTCATCTCTCTCTCTCTCTCTCTCTCTCTCTCTCTCTCTTTCTCTTTTGTTTTTTTTTTTGTACAGGGAATTTAACCCAGAGGCCCTCTACTACTGAACTATACTCCTAGCTCTTTTTATTTTGAAATAGGATCTTGCTAAGTTATGGAGGCTAGCCTCAAACCTTTGATCCTCTTATCTCAGCCTCCCAAGAACTGAGATTGCAGGTGTGCACCACCTCACCCTGACTTTGAGAGTATTACTGGGAGGTGTTGTAAACTATACAAAGTGAGGCATAATTGGAGAAAGTATGCCACTGCAGGGGTTGGGGTGCCCTGGAAGGGTATACTCTGTCTCTGACTCCTTCCTCTCTCTCTCTCTCTCTCTCTCTGCTTCCCGGGTACCATGAGCTGTTCAGCTTTCTTCCACCACACCCATTTGCCATGATGTTCTGCCTCGCCTCAGGCCTAGAGCAATGGATCCAGCTGACCATAGACTGAAACCTCTGATTTTGTGAACCAAAATCAATCTTTCCTCCTTTAAGTTGTTTTTTTCTCAGATATTTTGTCCCAGCAATGAAAAGCTGACTAACACATCAGGAATCTAGTATTATCTGATCAGAATTTGTAGGAGAATGAAAGGAGATGAAATAAAAGAATTTGTGAAAAAGTGCCAGGAGATAATTTAGGGTCTTACATGCAGAGGTAGACTTTGTGTCTCATTCTGAGTGATATGGGAAGCCAATGGATGGTTGTCAACCAAGTTTTGACATGATCTTATTTATATTTAATAATGATTTCTAGATACTGTGGAGAATAGACTATAAGAGGGGTGTGCTTAGAAACAGTGAAACTAATTTGGGAGCTCATTGCCATAGTATAGGGACAGATGATAATGTTCTTAATTAAGATGTTAAAAGTGTTAAGAAATAGTTGGTCAGGAATATCTATTGAAGATTAAAATTATAAGATTTATTCATGAATTAAATGTGAGGCATAGTGTTGTTATAACAAAACACCAGAGACTGGATAATTTGTAAATAACATAAATTTATTTCTTATGGTTCTGGAGGCTGGAACGTTAAGGGCAAGGTGCCAGCATTCAGTGCCTCCTGAAGGCCTTCTTGCTGTGTCCACACATGGCAGAAAGGGTGGATGGTGTGTCCTTACATGGTAGAAGGCAGAAGGGCAGAAAGAGGCCTACCTAGTTCCTTCTAGTCCTTTTATAAGGTCACTAATACTATTTATGAGGGTGACACTTTGGTTGGTCTAATTATCTCCTAAATCCCCATCTCCTAATAATGTTGTATTTCAGAGTAAATTTCAACATGAATTTTAGAGGAGACAGAAACATTCAAATCATAGCAGAGAGGAAAGAAGAGACTAAGATGATACAAAGTTTTGTGGCTTAAAAAACTGAAATCATGGAGGTGCCATTTATTCAGAGAAGTTTGAAGGAAGGGCAGATGTGGTATGGGGTAAAAGAGGAACCAAGAGTTTGAATTTGGGCATTTAAATTTGACTTTCAGACATCAAAATGAACCTTTGAAGTAGGCATTAGATGTTTGAGTCTGCAATTCAGTAGAGAAATTAGTGAGCATGATTAAAATTTAAAAGTCATTATCATATAGATGGCGTTTAAAGTCATGGTATTGGATGAAAGTACTTAGTATCAATAGAAAATGGAAGCAAAGATATTGAATACTGAGGCCTGGGACATTTTGATGATTTATATTTAGAAATATGAATAGATGCTAGTGGGAAGGGAGGAGATTGAAAGGTAAATGTTTTCCCAAGAGGATATGGTATGCCAGTGGAAAGGGAGGCGATTTAATGGCAAATGGCATACCAAGAGTCAAGTAAGAATGTATTTCAAAACCACATCGAGCCGGGCGTGGTGGCGCACGCTTGTAATCCCAGTACTTTGGGAGGCGGAGACCAGAGGATCCGGGTTCGTGGCCAGCCTCAGCTCTCTCTCTCTCTCTCTCTCTCTCTCCCTAGTGAGGCCCTCCGCAACTTCGTGAGACCCGGTTTCAAAATAAAGGATAAAAAAAATAGGGCCGGGGGTGTAGCGCGGAGGTAGAATGCCCCTGGGTTCAATCCCCGGTATACTGCAAAACAAAACAAAACAACAAAAAAATACCACATCGACCACTGGCTTTGACAACATGGAGATTACTGATTACATAAATGAGAGCAGTTATGCTTTTAGGGGTGTATGCAAGAAATAATGGAAAGAGAGAAGGTGGCTTCAGAAAGTAGAGACAATTTTTCCAAAAATAATCCATGTAAAGGGAGTAGACAAATGAAGTATAGTTAGAGGACGTTATGGGAGTAAGGTATTTTTATTTCAAGTTGGTAGATGTTAATGCTTTGTTTTATGGGATTGGAAGGATTGAGTAGGTAGTATGTTAAATAGATGATGCAGGAAATAGAAGGGAAAATTGTACCTGAAATAGGCATGAATCTCACCTTGAATATGTGAGAAACCATGGCACAGTGCAAAAATGGTTGGATTGGCATTCCATGGGAGTTCATACTCCAAGCCAGGGTATGGATGGAAGTCAGAGTACAAAAGTACCAGAAGGTAGAGGGATATAGTTGGTTGAAGGAAATATTTATTCATTTATCTAAAAAAAATTTATTAACTGCCCATGTTCTAGGCACTTTTTCTTAGGTATTGAGGATATAGTAGGAGCCATACTAATTACGAATTACCTTATTTTATTTCTAGTGAGGGGTGACAAAAATAATATAAATAAATCTATAAATCATATTGTATGGTATACTGTACTGACATGAAAAAATCTAACTTAAAAATTCTTTGATTGTGGTAATTAATTTATAAGCATATGTTTAACTATGACTATTATTATAACTTAGTTTTTTGAGATGATCATGTAAATTAAATAGAGAAAAAAATTTCATGGTAACCAGAGAGCAATCAAAGCAATTTGTATTTAATTCATGAATAGGTTATATATATGTACAAATGGCCTCCTTCACCCTGCATTTCCTAGTATCACAAGAAGAACCTAGAATCTCAGAGAGGAGTGGAAGACATATTTCTTGAGTTCAGAAGTAAAACAAAGGAAGAATCTGTGAAAAGTAGAAGCAGTTCGAGAGAACCAGGAACAAACTTTCAAAATAACACATGTGAGATATATTTGATCTGACTAGCTGTTTGACATTTTTTTCCCTTTCACTTTTTAACATGCCTGTATTGAATAAAGATTTGTTTGGGCTGAAAATGAAAATAACTCATGTACATTAGTGAGGTCAGAACATCCAGCAAAAAATAAGCAAATTGAGAATCCTAAGGTTAGAATGAAAATAGCTTTAAGCTAAGAGCCAGCAATCTTGAAATCTGTACGCAACTCTACTGTCTATGTATGTGACTTTGTACAAATCTCTTAAATTCATCGAGCTATAATTTCCTTAGGAGCAGAATGTGGGTAAAAGTATCTGCTTTCTCTCGCTCAAAAGGTTATTAAGTTCTTTCGACCACAAAGATCAGTATGTTATACACACTTAAAAATAGATGAGGAAATTGAGTCTTAGGTCAAACAACTTGTCTAGGAACATATACATAACATTAAGACAAATGTTGAATCGAGGCTGATTCTAAAACCTAAGCTATTAACATGTTTTGCAATGTCCAACAAGCAAGGATGCTCAGCTGGACCAAGAGGACATGAGGATGCTTGGTAAATAGCTTTCATTCCCATGTCAGCTTCAGTGTTCACTGATGGTGGGTTTCAGAGAAAGGGTGAAAAAAAAAAAACAAACTTCTTCAAACAATCTAACCACATGGTCACTGTTTCATTCCCCTCTGGAAACTGCCTTGCTTTGAATTGCTTCATTCATATGCTTTCCAGGCCACATATAGCAGGGGACAAACCTCCCAGTGGCTGACTACCAATTTCCTATAGTTAAATGGAAAAGCAGAGAAATAAGTATTTTTTTTCTCTTTTTCAAATATGCAAACATCTATGAGCTATGCAGGGTATAAGTTAGGCCATCACAGAGCACTTAAAGTTTGCAAATATGCATTTACAAATTAGCTTCCTGCCAAAGTTGCTTGTATTTGTAACACATCTAATGCTTTTTCTGCTCAGCCGCTATGTTATGGATGAACTTGAAAGACATAAGTATTATTTTTATGTTAATATGCCATAAAATGTCTTTGCTAAATAAGCAATTCCGTCTGTAGCAACGGTAGCAAGGTTTATTTGCAGTGTTATAATTTAGAATCATCCCCAATGACAACCTTTTGAGCCATATTAGTTAAATGATAGAACATCTACAGTGCTAAATCTACAGCAATATATTATAATGGGAAAAATGCCTGAGCAGCAGGGAGCCTTTAATACAGAGCTCCATAGGCCACTTAAATAGTGTAATCTGGCTTTCAAGTGGAGCATTCTAAAGAATCTCTATGAACCTTGCTTTGGGGTTTCAGAAAATCGGAATGATATTGAGGACAAAGCTCTGTTCTGGATCTACCTGTCACTGAAATTCTCATGCTGCTCTTCTACAAAGCCAGGTGGGATCATTTTTCTAGGAAACATCAATTACCTCTGCTTTTGCTCAGAAATGGCACAGTTATTTTTAGATGTATTTTCTACCAGTCTACAAAGTATTACAATGGCCATAACATATTGGGTAGTGTCATAATGGTATAAGAATCCCAGAACAAAATATGCCTCCTTGTGATATTGCCATACGCACCTTTGAAAAATAGCAGGATTATATATCTTATAACTTCTTGTATAGCTAGCCAAGTATTCATATGGGTGGCAAGTGAATGACTTATAATTTTATAGATTTCCAACATAATTAGATTCACAACCCTCACCCCCAAGGTGGGGGGGGGCTTAGTGGCAGCTTATGTAGTTTTTGGTTTGAAATAGCCTTAGCTGAATAAAATGAATCAAATCCCAGATCGTAAGGGAGCCACCTTTGGAAGTTGCATTAACACAGCAGTAGCTTAATAAATTATACTCTGTTGATTTGGCTTCCACTGGTACTTAATTTCCATGGGGAGATCATCCTAGTGTACAGAGAATCTAGCTTTTCATGATCCAGTTACTTGTTCTGATGCAATGCATATATCCAGCCAACAAGTTTGAAATAACAGTTTTGTTTATAAAAAGGAGTCCCCTGAAGGTAAATTTCTTGACTTAAGAATTAACACCTAGAAGCTGATATATTTTTCTTTCTTGAAATATCGTCAATTTATGTTCCATGAAAATATCTGTGATATATAGAAAGTGAATTGTTATATCATTATGATCTCCTGAAGAAAAATTCCTCCAATTGTTCTCTCAGCTGTCTTCAATCTATTGGGTACATTTTCAAATCAACTTGTATAAGAAGAGAGCCGAACACTTTGGCCTTTTGTTTTAAAATTACATTGCAAGTTAGTCTTTGAAAGAAATATCCATCTATGTATACATTTAGTCATCTATTCATCAATTTATTGTTTTATTCAGTCAACCAGTAAAGAACCCCACTTTAATAGGTTTTGTGGTTTCTTAGACTTAAAAATTCAAACCCAAAGAGACGTAGGCTTTAAGTATTAAGTCTCATCTCCCACAGAGATACTTGCTAGTAATACCGTGGCTCAGATAGCTAGACTTGCTCAGCCATCTCTGTTGCTGATGTCTAGCTAAGGTGGGCATTGAATTGCTATTCTGTCCTAGAAATGGTCACCAGCAAGCTCATGCAGGAATTCTACATTTGTGCTATGGCTGTATGCACTGTGCCCTATCATAAACAGAAGATTTTGGTTTTCAAGACTATCAGTATTTCGGCTATTAAATGCACACCTGTCTCTTTCAGAAAACTATAGAATTTATGCTCAGAATTCAACACCAGCAAATGAGGATGAAGCTCTCAAGTCAAACTGAGACTACCACACACTTTGGCAGGGAGGCAGTGACATTTAAATCACTTTTTATTAATCTTGTAAGTAGGGCCTTCTAAGCTCTGTCCCTAACTCATTATGTCCCATTGGTGTCTCCATTTTTAATAGGAAAAAGCTGTAGTAATAAAATAAAAATTAATTCTAATTCTCCAATTAAGTTGTGAAATGCATTTAATTAAATGTATGGATGCAACTTACCAAGTCAATTTACTTTGGTCACTCATTACTTCAATTCACTGATTTTAGTCCTTTACTGATGCTCACAAGGATACAGGAGTCAAAGGTCTGAATCCAAGATTCTAAAGATGGTACCAGGAAGAAACAAATATTGATATCAATTGCTTTTTAATTTTAGGAGACAGTTTTCCTTTCAGCTGATGAGAGGCAGCTCATGTTCACTAATGGGCCTGGCTTAGACCCTTTGAGGCATGTTTGTTATCATTGTGTGGACTTAGGAAATGATTTGAGACATTCGGTTTCATAGCTCCATCAAGTTCTTATGCTTCAGCATAACATCTGATCACTTGATGTGGTCAGCACAGGCAAAAACAAATAAAGTGAAAAGAAAAAGATTTTAATCTCATCCACCCATGCAATGTGAGAACTCTAACTTGTAATATATTTGATTCCTCATGTTATATCATATCAAATCGTGTTTCTTCAGAAAATCCTGTATGCTTTGCAATAGCTTTTTACTGACTGGGATAAATTCCTTGATTTGCATACAGGTTGAACAGATACTGAATGAGAATCATGGAAATGTTTTGGATATCTTATGTGTTTTTAATTAAGGGCAATTATGCAGAGATGTAGATGTAATGCAGCTGGGGTAGTATGGAACAGTGGCATTCTATTTGGCATGGAACTCAACATGGCGATACTCCAGGGCATCCACCAGAGATGTTTAACAACTCACTGCTCTGGAAGCCAAACAATTTTCCAGAGGATTAATACCTCAGACATCTTAAAGTGATGATTTGAACTATTTAGAGATGCAGATCTTATTTCTTTTAGCTGTTGACTTTCAAAGGCATGTTCTTTCTGGCTTTTGATAATGCTTCAATAACAAGGAAGACTTATATGTATGGACAGCTTATGAAAGACTTACACATAATCTTATACAAGTTAGGCAATTAGAAACATGATTATGTGCATTTTGTCTTTTTTAAAAGCTTAACCCCTAAATTATGGTTCTTCAGAGAGAAGAACTTTGGGATTTATATATTTTTTCTTTTCCTTGAAAACTGGAACACACTTTTGTTTTTAGCGTATAGTGTCTAAGGTAATGAGGAACACACTAGTACATTAAAGCAAATCTGTGTCAAATCCTCAGGGAAAACAGATGTCATGCATGCAGTATTTTCTCCAGACATCTGAAATCCAGCATCATTGTTCTTTCAGTCTGTTCTCTAAGCACATGAAACGATGAGGAGTATACATAAATCCTCCTATATTAGTATTCAACAAATAGTTCAACTGGAGAAGTTCAGAGTTTACATTTGGTAAATCAAGATACAAAGAGCTTACAGTTAGGAAACCAGAATTGGAAATGTGTATATCCCCACTGGTTATTCTACAGCTCTACATGTTTCCCACTAATTTTCACGATCTGTAAAGAAGTAGAAGACTGAGACTCTCTAAGTAAGTTTCATTATTTTATGAATATTTTAAACAATATGCTGAATGTGAAAGATCATACACTTAATATAATTTTCCTGATTTAAGTATGATTTATTCTCATAATTTAAGAAGACTTGTCAAATAGCAATAAACTTGAACCACTGAAAAGTCCAAACTTAGGAAAATAGTTCATACTATATTAACAAAAGTGTGTTAGAGTGTGTGGCTATGTGTGTATGCATATGCATGTGTATATACATGTGGGAGAACTTAGAATTTGTTTAATAGAAAAAAGGGTTAATAACACAGAAAGGTAGATTCATGTACTCTCTAGATATTGAAAACCTTTGACTTGTAGGTACATTTCTGTCCAGTGTTGAGATAGTGACAACTAAGATTGAAAGAGAAATATGAGTTACATCTCTACCAGTGCAGGGGCTGGGCACTAGTCCTGCTGTCTTGAGCTGGTCCCATCCTGGGATGGGCTTGGGCCTGTGCAATCTAGGCTGCAGCCACATCTTTTGATCCGGTTGTGCATAAACACCAGTCAGGATTCCACTGGAGATTGTAATGCTCTCTTAGGCACAACATTTTGGTCCCTTGAAGGCCTGATCTATAGCCAGGTGAATTTTCTTAGCTTCGGCTTTACACAGTTCCAATTGACTTCACTTTGCATGTTAGCACACAGTTGAGCTCCCAGCCTGCCTGAAGGCGAGGATATACAGGTGTGACCAAACACATATTGAGTGGGAAAGCTTACAAACATTTTGACCTTCATCACAAAATGATTATTAGGGTAATTGGGGTCACCATTGCTCTGTCAAGACATCAGTCTGCATATTAATGAAAGCATATGTCCCTTCTTTTTTTTGTGATTGGTTAATCTCACTTAACATAATGTTCTCCAGATCTTTCCATTTTCTTGCAAATGCTGTTATTTTGTTCTTCTTTATTGCTGAGTAGAATTCCATTGTGTGTATTTCCCATAATTTTGTAATCCATTCATCTGTTGATGGACATCTAGGTTGGTTCCATAATTGGGCCACTGTGAATTGTGCTGCTATGAACATGGGTATGCA
>PVJS01021493.1:0-31440 GCA_004027185.1 Glis glis
ATCTTTGAACTTACTTTCTTTTGAAGCTAATTTCCTTGCAACAAGTCCAAAATAAAATTATGATGAGCCCACAATCAATCTGACAAGTTTGCATTAACACTGTCAAAGACTAATGTCAGAATACTGGAATTTTGATCATCTAATATAGTTACTAGCATACTTCCTCTTTGTTAAGAAATATTTCACTTAAGTCTTAAACTCATTTTAATCTTACATATTTTAGTTGCAGAAATTGTCAATGTTATTGTTAAATTTTACTTTTTTTTTTTAGTACTGGGCATGGAACTCAGTACTTTGTGCATGCTAGGCAAGTGTTCTACCTCTGAGCTACATTCCCAACCCTTTTTATTTTATTTTGAGACAGGGTCTCCTCAAGTTGCCTAGGCTGGTCTTGAACTTGCAATCCTCCTTCCCTTATCCTCGAGAATAGCTGTGATTACAGGAATACAGGGCTACACCCGTAAACTAGAAAATTTTAATGTGTACTAATATTATTAACTCCCCATTTAAACAGAGCTTGCCAGCATTTAAATTCTCCTAACAATAAAATGTAATTAGAATTTTTCATAAATACTTTCAAGATGTTCCAAAAGAATATCTGAAATACTATCAAAGAGTGAAATCACTGATTCAATAATTGGTATCTTTCTCCTTAGTTATACTGTTAGTTTCCTGGTTTTGGTATTACACTAAAGTTCTATAAGATGTAACCAATAATGGAAACTGGGTGAAAGGTACAGTACTATTTTGCAGCTTCTTATGAATATATATGATACACCCAAAGCATTGTAATGACTTACCAGCATTTTAAAGGTTCACAATAATCCTGAGAAGTAGGAAATTCTGCATTCTACAGATGGGGAAACTGAGATACAGATAGTTTAAATTACTTGCTCAAGGTCACCTAGTGGCAGAGCCAGGATTTGCATCATAGGTGGAATGCCTCGAAAAGTTTGGACTGATCAGAAAGGGACACTAGTGGGATGACTGAAAATACAGAATTATCTGAAAAGCTAGGGAAGCACAGAAGGTTTACAGGCAAGGTATGGCTGACAATCAAATTTACATTTTATCAGCAAGATCCCTCAGGTACGAGTATAGAGTAACTAATGAAAAAAATGAAAGAGACAAGAGTAAGAGACTGACATAATAAAGAGAAACAATGAAAGCCTGAACTAAGGCAACAGCAACAGAATGAAAAGAAGTGAATATACACAAAGAGTATGAGGATGATCCCAAGGCTTAACTGACTAGGCCCACGCCAAGAGCTTCACATTTTCCTTTTTTAAATTTATTTTTATTTTATTTTTTGGTACTAGGGATTGAACCCAGCGCTTGCAGCATGCTGGGCAAGTGCTCTATCACTGAGCTGCATCCCCAGCTCTTTTATTTTATTTTGAGATAGGGTCTTGCCAAGTTCCCCAGGCTGCTGGCTCTTACGCTTGTAATCCTGCCTCAGGCTCCCAAGTAGCTGTGGTTACAAGTGTGTCATCACGCCCAGCTAAGCTTCAGTTTTAACAATACTACTTTATCAAAATCTTAAGGTAGATAATGTTCAGTACTAAATCATTCTCATTTTAGCAGTATCCACAGCATTTTTTTCCTCTATAAAAACTGTCTATATACATTACTGTTTCTTGGCAACTCCATACTAATTATTAATATGTATATGGTAATGAGTTATTAAATGTTTTCAATACATCATATGTAAACCATCATTGAACATAAAATGGACAGAGAAACTACAGAGAATATATCCAGTATGTGAAACTTAGTAAATATTTTAATTATAATCAGTACATCACATTTAAGAAAAACTTAAATGCTTTTTTATCACTTAAAAGCAAGGAGGCTGGTGCCACTTGTGTTTAAGAGTCAAAAATAAATAAATAAATAAATAAATAAATAAATAAATAAATAAATAAACTGATCACCATCGGGTGTGTTGGTGCATGCCTATAATCCCAGAATTTGGGAAGCTGAGACAGGAGGATCACAGGTTTGAGGCCAGCCTCAGCAACTTAGCAAGACCCTGTCTCAAAATAGAATTTTAAAAGCGGACTGGGGATGTAGCTCAGTGGTACTTTATGATAGTTTACAATGATACTGAAAATCTCCAAAGCTTCTAAAATGTGGACAGTATGTGCTGGTGGTTAATCTTTAGTTCCTGGCTTGAGCCAATGTTCAGTCTCCTGCTACCTGTGGCTCAGATTGAGGTTTACGGGCTGCATGTTTTAAAGTAAATAAACATACAGGTGCTTTGTATATGTGTGAACACAGGTATAGATAGGCATATATGACACTCTGAATAAGCTCGTAACTTTTTTTATAATGTTCTACTAAATTGAGAAGTATAAGCTAGCAGTTAACACAAAATCTAGGCAAAGAATACCAAAATAAGATTCTAGAAGCCAAGAAACTAAATAAAGCAGGTATACAAAACAAACGAAGCAAACACATTTTCACCAAGCACTTTTAGGTTTATCCATAAATGTTCACACTTTTTAAAAGTTGAGTAGAGTACAGCAACTTTCACTCATGAGAAAAACATTCTAGGGTAAATTTATAGTTCCCCAAAGAAATAATTCAAATTTAAAGAACTGCATACAAAAATAGTAGAAGAGCTACAATAAAATGAATAGAAAAAGCAAACATAGTTTTACAGGAAACACAGTAGGTGTCTGAAACATTAAAACTGGGACTGACTAACTAACTATACAGGGGACTCAAAAAGAACAAATTCAGATGACTATTAGCAACGTATTAAACATATATTGAAATAAGCAATGTTATTCCAATCAACACTTGCCACAAAAACTGTCAGAATGAAATGAGAGATTTGTTGCCAAATATCTTAACTTACCAAACACTGAGCTATTATGTTTCTATTACTAATGTTTTAAACTAAGGATTTGCACTAGAAGACTGAACTCTGCCCAGCAGCGAAAATGAAGCCTAACTGCCGACATAAAGCTAAAGGCTCCTTTTCTTGATGCACAGTTTCTTGACCACATATAGTTCGCTATACGCAGTACACAAAACTAACAACAGACTGGCTAACAAACACTTTGGATTTTCAACCTATCATGATACATGGAACATTTTTAAAAGTGATCACATTAAAATGAAACAGTTACGGGATGAAATTTTAATCTGGAAAGGCACCAATGCCCTGGTTTTCTACTTTTTCGTAAACCATATGACTTCCACATGCTGAGAATGTTTTATGCTTTAACCTGCAGTACAGGCTTTAGATCATTTTAATGCCCCCGAGCTTAAGATGCAACAGAATCAGCCCAATGAATGCAAGGAATATATCTAGTTTACATGTAATCATTTTAACCCAACTACTAGTCAAAAAAGTTTAACCAATGATTTTCCCAGTAAATAATTGCATTTCTATAGATGAAAACAAAGAAAAAGAAATTCTGTGGAAAGGGTGGGTGAAAGAGAAAATATTCATTTATCTAGCTCTTAACGTACATTTTTATTTCTAAAATAATTATTAAACATTTTAAAATTCTATGACTATCAGAATATGTTTCAGAAAAACAAAAATAACACTCTATTATGCAATTACATAGGATTTTTCTCTGGTTTTTGCAAAGTAATGTTTCAGGTAAAGATACAAGCTTAAAAGAAGTAATTCTGTAAATCCGGGTCTCTAACAATCTAAAGGTTCAGTTTGGAAACAACATATTCTATATTTTAAAATGGAGATTTAGAAGACACAGTAATGCCTTGTCTATTCAGGTCAATCTATATATATATATGTCACCTCATGCTTACAGTCCCCTTGTCTATATGAATAACCAACAGCAGATGTAAAACCTACCATAAAATTGAATAGTGTAGTGATGTGACTTTCAGTTTTTATGGAATCTAAAGAAAGGTTCCTTACTGACAGGTAGCAGATTCGAGAATTAATAAGTTCTGGGCTGAATATGTAAATGTATTAAATTCAACAGTCTAAAGAGAAATTATGCCAATTCCTTTAGTTATTTAAAAGTCCATGACACAACAAAACTGTCACAGAAGGGCTACTGAAGAACTTATATTTCAGACTGAAGGAAGCACAAAATATATGATCTTAAATTCTCCTGGTATAATGTTATTAAATATTAAAGACTGTGAGAAACAAGAGATGTTGCACTCCTCTTCCCTTTGTAACTCCAATTGGAAATTGAAAAAAACCACAAATTTTCCTAACTTGACTTATAACTAGACCTAGCAACTTAGTCGTGCAATTTTAGTAAGTTTAATGCAAAGCACTGCAAACCTGATGTGGTAAATTACCTGTGGCATAAAAGCAAAAATGCTAACATGTAGGTCCTTTTCACTTAATGATGCATTTTATAGTAAAACCACAAAAAGCACTACCGTATTAGCACAAATTAAATAAAAAGATGCGGGAGGTATTATGTCCATCAGGAAGAGAAATGTGCTATGCCAAGGAAGGAAGGAGGAAATAAGAGAGGAAGGAAGGAAGAAGGGCTGACGAAAGAGAGGGAGGCAGAGAGAATGCAAAGGTTTCTCCACCTGCAGAATCTCAGAAAAATGAGCTAGTCATATCGCTCTCCCCTGTATAATGCATAAGGTTTTTAAAAAGCTTCAGACTAAATAAAAACAGCAATCACTTTCTACCGTCCAACTTTACATACTATAGTATCTTTACTGCCAAGTGCATTTCCCCCTTCACTCACCCAGTGCTTCCTCACTCTTCCATACCAGCTTTCAGGCAAATGTGAGACAGAACAGGGTGGGGTAGAAGGAAAATACAAGCAGCGACTTTCAGCGCACCCACCCCCAACTCGCCTCTTCCCCTCAAATAATTCCTAACAGTTTTTCTTACTACGAAAATAAGTCGCCCTATCTCAGGACACACAACGGACATTGTCTCTTTAGAAGGCACAGACGCGTTCGAAACCCAGCACTCGCGACCCTCACCCCACGCCCCCCGAATTTTAAGTAATTATGAATCTATTGAATACGAAGATGACAAGATACCTCTACCTACTGTTTCGGGGTGAAGGTGGGTGGAGGACTCCTTTCAAAGTAGCCCCAATCGTGTAACCAAAACACGGTTCCGGTATAAAATATTAAGAAACACTTTTCCTTTCCCACCTATCTGCCGACTTCAGGATGCAAAGACCCATCTCCACACCACACCATCTCTACAGTTCTCCAGCCCGGAGTTTGGGGTGGGGATCTGTCCAGGGGAGGGGGCGGAGGCGGAGTGTGAGCGGGCAACGGGACACAAACCAGTGGCAGAGCCCAGCGACCCCGCACCACGTCCCCAGCCCGAACGTCCAGCCCCGGGACTCACGCACGCTGCTCAGCCCAGGCCCAGGAGCAGCCGGGACTCGAGCCATCTAACTTCCCTTCCACAGACATTCCTTCAAGACCAGCACAAGTACACGTCACAGTTTAAGACACAGTTAGACACCCCCGAACAAACCCACACACCTCAAAACCACCTTACAGTTGCCCCAACTCCACACGGGAGACCCCTCCTCCAGAATTCAAACCTTCCGCCCATCGTGGAGGAAACCAGGAGCAGAGAGTTGGGGAGCAGTCGACGCCTGGCAACGACCGCCCCTCGCAAACTGCCCCACCCCACACCCCGCGTCCGGGTCACCCACTCGGAAGCCCCCGGCTTCCTCCCTCCGCTCAATCCTGACGCTTAGGGGACCCATCCCGGTGCCCACTCACTTTCTCCCCAAAACCCCTCAAAAAATTTTTTTTTCTGAAAGTGAAGGGAAAGAAGTGAGAACAGAGACTTGCAGCAGCCCGGCTTCCACCCCGCTGGACTCACCTCGGAATCCTCGCAGAGTTTTCTCCGCCCGGCACAGCCCCCTCCCCAACGTCCCAGGGCGAAGGCTGAGGTGGGGAGGAGGGGCGCGGGAGGGGGAGGCGTCTTCCGCGCGGGGCGCCCGTCGGGAGGGGTGGGGAGGGCCGAGGCCGGCGCAGGAAGAGGAGAAGGGGGAGGGGAGGCCCCGAGCTCCCAGTCTCCCCCTGAAAACCTCCCTTGTCTCAATCACATCAGACTGACTGTCTTTGTCTGGCTGACAACCGCCATATTGATATCAACAGCCCCGCTCCCACCTGCTGCCGCCGGGCGTCCCTGGGAGTTGTAGTTCCTGATCCCTGGAGTCCAAGCGCAGGGCCGGGCGTCTGGAGACCCAAAGGAACTACTACTCCCGGCAGGCGCCGCGCCCATCCGCCGTCCCTTAGGGGGGCGGGGCGAGAAGAGCCGGAGCCGTGGGGACTACATATCCCAGAATTCCACGGGTGCCAGGCCCATCTGGGCGACATGATATCATGCTGGGGTGGAGAGGGAGGATGGATTGGCGGCGGGGATGAATTGGAGCTGACGGAAGGAGGCGCTCAGGGAAGAAAGGGGACAGACGACCACAGTTCCCAAGATGCCTGGGAAGACTACACTTCCCATGATGCCACGAGAGAGGTGCAAGAGGAGAAAAGACTGCAAGTCCCGCGATGCTCTCGGCGGCGGAGATTCAACCGGAAGACACTTCCTGACGCTTCCTGGGTTTGAGGAGTCTGGAGGCTGGTATTGAATCCCCGAAAGTCTAATATGAAACTGGTGAGTCTCCGCTCCTAGGTCAGAGGGCAAAGGTGATGCCAAATCCTTTTGGACTCAGTCGCACCTTGGGCAGGGAACCGTCGCGGAGGAAGGGTGGCAGTTAGCGGACTGGAAAGTGAGGTGGCCTGCGGAAAGCTACTTTTTGTGGTTGAGGTTTGAATTCCCTCCCTGCCCTCCGCACGCACACGCACATGCCCATGCAGCTGCCAGGAGGTCTGACTCTTTGGCGGGTCCCTTTGGTCAAACACGAGGTAGACTGTCACATTTCTTCACCTGCGAGCTAAGGTTAGACTCTATGCACTAGGTTCGGGCTTTTCTCAGCTTCCACCTGAGTGTTCTAATAGGTTCTTAACAACCTCTTTTCCGCTCAATTAGCAGTTGAGTATTTCGCTGCCCTTATTGAGAGGGGCGATTCGATTTGAACAGAGTAGAAAATACTCGGACGGAATGTAATCGCTTATTAAGTTTGCTGTTACAGACGCCTAACTGCCCTGGAATTCAGAGAAAGCCATTGCCGGGGTGTGATCTTGAAGAGTTTGAGTCTTAACCCCTGCCTAGAATGTGCATGGGCAGAGAGGAAGTCATTAAGGCATTCCACTTTAGGGCTGTAGAGACTGCAAGAGTCAAGGCTAGATGGAACATGCCAGTATTCTTGGAGAAGTCTTTCTTTGCATTGCAAAGTTTTATAAGCCATGCCTGGCTTATAGGAAAGCTTCTCAGACCTTTATTTGGAACCATTTTCCTCTCATTTTTGCACACGGTTCTAAAAAATTAGTTTATTCTAACCAATGAATTAGCAATAGCACAATTAGGAGAATAGAAAGGCAGGTGTGTAATGCCGTTTCTCAACCTTTTAAAATCCGTGTTCTTGCAGCCAAGTTACTGTTAAGCTTTAATTTTGGTGGTGGTTATACAAAAACAAAATACTTGTTTTCTTTTTTCCATTTATATAATGATTTGAACATGTTTTTCCAAAGCCAACAACTCACCCACCCCTATTTGAAAATCATCAGCTGTTTTCTGAGATGAAGTCAGAAAAAATGATGATTAGATTTAGACAGGCATGGTGGCAAATGCCTGTAATACCAGCTACTGGGAAGGCTGAGACAGGAGAATCGTAAATTCCAGGCTAACCTCCACAACTTAGACCCTGTCTCAAAAATAAAATTTTGTAAATAGGCTGGGGATGTAGCTCAGTAGTAGATCACTTGCCTAACATGTACAAGGCCCTGAATTCAGTCCCACACACTGGGGAAAAAAAAAAAAAACAAATCCTGATATCAAGAAACATAGAAAAAACATTTTATTGAGTACATTCTTGTTTTTCAGACTATAACTTTCCCACATGCAACCTATGACCACATCTTAATGAAAGTTTCTTGAGTAGGTCTATTTCTCTCTAGTCTCGCTAATACTGCCTTTGGGTACGCTCTTTCCTCTTGACACCTGGAATTCAATAAGACCTTCTAACTGGTCTCCCTGCATTCTGTCTTGACCTTCTCAAATCCATTCTGTACTCCTCATCCCAGCAGTTTTATATCGCAGAATTCTATGAAACCCCCCATGGTAGCTTCCTTTGCCCTTAGGATAAAGTCTTATAATTCTGAACTTGGTTGATTTGGCCCTGAAGAATATGGCCCTATCCACCTCTCCATAATTAAGTGTAGCCCTCTTCTTCCTTACGCTCCTTTTTTCCCAGTCCTATCAGACATCTTCCAGTTCCTTGAACTTACCCTTTTCTCTTTTGCCTCTGGGACTTTGATGCCTGCCACATTCTTACCCCCCTTCCCTTTGGTGGGGGATTCTACCTCTGAGCTATACCCTCAACTGTGTGTGTGTGTGTGTGTGTGTGTGTGTGTGTGTATGTGTGTGTTTGGTACTGGGGATTGAACTCAGGGGCATTCTACCTCCAAGCTACACCTCTAGCCCTATTTTATTTTTGAAACAGGGCTTCGCTGGGTTGACGAGAGTCTCACTATTTGCTGAGGCTGTCCTTGAACCTGCAATCCCCCTGTCTCAGCCTCCCAGGTACTGGGATTACAGGCGTGTGCCACCACACCTGGCTTATTTTTATTTTTTGAAAGAGGATCTCACTAAGTTACCAGGCTGGCCTCAAACCTGTAGACCTCCTGTCTCAACCTCCCAAGTACTGGGATTACAGGCTTGCACCATTGGGCCTGGTTTGCCACATTTTTTTCTTTGTCTGGATAATGTCTTCTTATATTTCAGGTCTCTATTTAAATACCACTTCTTCAAGATTTCCTTGAATTAGGTACTCCTGACATAGGCTTCCATGGCACACTTCCCGTTTTTAAGACTTGTAGTTTTTTTGGGTTTTTTTAGTCTGTCCTCCTTCATGTAGACTATGTATTCCCAGAGCCTGACATAGTGTGACCTCACTAAATAGTAGTTGAGTAAATAATTTCTGAAGGATTATCACAGTACGTGAATACTGTTGAGAAAAAAAATACGGGGTGAGGTTGAGATTAACAATAAGCAATAACTTTTGAAATAAAAAGAATAATTGCTACCTTTAATAGAGCAATCACTGTGTGTCAATGCCAGGTGCTCATACAGTGTCCCATTTAATCCTTTGGTATTCCCATTTTACAGATTTAAAAACTGAGCTTTGGGGAAGTGAAATAAGTGGCTCAAAGCTACACAGATGAAAAGTGATAGAGCCAAGATCTGAACCCAAGTCTCCCTGACTGAAGAGGCAATTACTTAGTGAGGGCAGGGACTCTAGCATCTAGCACCCTGAACAGTGCCTGACACAGTGCTAGATTGTGTGTGTGTGTGTGTGTGTGTGTGTGTGTGTGTGTGGGTGTGTGTATACAGTACTGGGGTTTGAACCCAAGGCTTTGCACATGCTAGGCAAGCACTCTACCACTGAGCTACATCCCCAACCCTAGATTATCTCTTAAAAAAAGGTAGAGTGCATACTGAGAAGTTGTGTTCAAAGCTATTTTTAAATTAGCTTTAAATTTGAGTTTGGTTTGGTTAAGTTTTTTTTTAAAGCTATTGGTAAAAAAAAAAATGAAGTCTGGAAACTTTTCTTGATAATCTCATGGTCACATATCAGAGCATATCAATTCAGTGAAGTTAGTCCTTTATATATTACCCAAATTTAGCTTACATGATACCATTTATAGTTCTCTCACTTTGCACATCACTTTTTTGGCTTTTCATACACCCACACAAAGACAATGAATGTCATTATAATGTAATATTTGGATAGCAACTCAAAGGATTTTAATGACTGCCTGTATTTATAATATTATGCGGTATTCAGGCATCTTTATTTAACTGGAGAAGATTCATTGGTATTTTCAATTAATCCAAATCATTTTAGAAAGAACAAGAAAATTGGAAACGTATCATAAATTAGCACATTTTAGAGCATGTTTGCTTATTAGTATATATTGAGCCTAATTGGATTCACCCTGATGGCCAATTCAGCCAAGAATAGAAACTAGAATTCACCAGAATCCTTAACAAAAGAACATGGAACAAAAAATATTGAATATACTGACAGCAAATGAGTTTGAAACTTCACAGCCAGAAATCTACTCAATCAAACAGATGAAGATTAAAGTGAATAAAATGGTACGAAATTCAAGAGCACAGCATGTGTACTTTCTAGATAGTTCAAGAGAATCATCTACCTTATTCAGTCAACAGTGATTTATTATGCAACCACAGTATACCTTTAGCATTCAGAGTTTCAACACTTTCCATTTTAAGTATTGCATTTGACCCCAAAGATCCATGACATGGAATTATTTATCGTTTTGCTGGGACACAAATTTGAATGTGACTTTAAGACTAATGATAATCCTTTGTGAATGAGCCTGAATGCTTCAGTACCCGTGGCTCTTTGCAGAGTTATTGTTATTCTTGTTAAAGGTCTGGAAGAAAAGTCATGTAAGTTTGTAGTATACTATGCTTATTGAATTTGATGAAGGAAATTTTATGCCCTGGTTGTATTTACAAATTTAAAAACTTGAGAAGGCCATGAAATGTATTCTTCAATGGTGTATGCTCCTTTATGCAAAATGCTGTTTCATTTCTACTGGCTCAAACCTTTAACTCACCATTACTCCTGGGGAAACAGATGGAGCAAAGAAATGAATTCATGGAGGGATCCCAGTGGAGGACAAGTGGAATACCAAGTACAGTCGTAGATTATATAGAAGAGCTTTGCTTGAAGGGGGCAAATCCTTCCCCAAGGTCAGTGAACACATCATTAGAAAGGGGTGTGGCTAATCCTCACCTCTGATCTGAGAGTGTTGGATTCTTTCTCACCCATTTACAGAGTTGCAGAATCCTTTTGATTTCCTAGAACTTGGATCAAGAACAGAAAATCTCTTCCTATAAATTATAAGCATTCAAAATGTTCCAGGTTTGATGACTCTTGCAGTATGATTGTTAAAATGTCAACCCTATTTCTCTCTTTTCTGTTTCTCCTTGCTGGTTGGTTAGAGTGCCCTCCTGTGTCTGTATGATGTAATGTCATTTCAAGCCTTTGAGAGGCCATATTTTATCACAACCTCGGTATGATAGGTTTTTCTTTTCATCATTTCCTCAAACTCTGAAAAGCTATATGTGACATAAGGACAAGTTACATATCTTGTTCAGTAGTGCTCTGTGATAAAAATAGATATTTTATTACCAGGCGTTTCATAGTCCTAAATTGTTACTCTAAAGATTAAAGCTTTTATATTACCAAGGTTAAAAAGTATACTGATGGCACATTTTTTTTAGTAATAATAATTGAATTGAAAAAAAAAACTGGCTAGCCTCTGGTCATTCAGCAAAGCCAGAGCACTGTTGTAATACAAGCGTGGTCCTCGCTTCAACGGCATTTGTTTTGTGACTGCTGTTTTGTACCAGGCGTTGAACTCAGGGGCACTTTACCACCAAGCTCTCTCCAGCCCTTTTTATTTTTTATTTTGAGACAGAATCTTGCTAAATTTCCCAGGCTGACCTTGAACTTGTAGTCTTCCTGCCTCAGCCTCCCAAGTCTCTGGGATTACAGACCAGCGTGACTCGTTTGCCCTGAGTATTCAAATCCCTCTGCCATTTGCTCTGGTGATCAGCACGGTGTATTGGACAAATAGCTCTCAAGAGTGGAGGGTGCAGCATGGTCACTGATTGCAGTAGAACCTACCCATTTCCAATGGGAAATTCACTCCTGGCTTACTATACACCATCAAAGGCCCAGGAATAAACCAGCCATCATTCATTTATTTACTCAACAAATCTTCCTGCACACCTCCTCCTCTGTGCTAGGCAGTGCTCAAGGAGCCAGGGATATTGCAGTAAACAACAAATTTATTCCCTGCCTGTATTGAACAGAGAACTTAGTACCATTACTTAGTATGATTTAAACAATACTAAAGTGAATGTCATCATGTAGAGATATTGTTGAGCACTAGGTCAAGTATTTTTGTAATATAGTGGCATAAAATAGGTTTACTTGAACAACTCCAGTCCTATTTTATATTTTGTTTTGTTTTGTTTAATTTTGTGTGTGTGGTACTGGGGATTGAACCCAGGGGCATTTTACCTCCGAGCGTGTTACACTCCCAGTCCTATTTTTTATTCTTTATTTTGAAACAGGGTCTCACTAAGTTACGGAGGGCCTCACTAAGTGGCTGAGGCTGGCCATGAACCCGGATCCTCCGGTCTCAGCCTCACCACGCCCGGCTTATATTTTATTTTGAAACAGGGTCTCACTGAGTTACCACACGCTGGCCTCAAACTTGCAATCCTGTCTCAGCCTCCCAGCTATTAGGATTACAGGTGTGCCCTGCCACACCCAGCTTAGGTAACTTCTTTAATCTATCCTCACACCCTCTCCATCTACTGGAGAAGTTTACCATATTTAGTAAGATGTACCTATAGTATTGATTATAGATGCAGGAAGATATACCAGAAAAGGGAGCAAATTTCTTTCATTAAAAATATGGTGCCTAGCTGGGCGCGGTGACGCACACTTGTAATCCCAGTACTTGGGAGGCTGAGACCGGAGGATCGTAGGTTCGCAGCCAGCCTCAGCAATTGTAAGGCCCTCTGCAACTTAGTGATACCCTATTTCAAAGTAAAGAAAAAATCGGGCTGGGGGTGTAGCTCAGAGGTAGAATGCCCCTGGGTTCAATCCCAGGACCACCAAAAAATAAATGAAAACAAAATAAACATGGTGCCTTAGCTGGGTATGGTGACGCATACTTGAGTTGCTTCCACCTTTTGCCTAGTTCTAATACTGTTGCTATCAACTCAACATGGGTATACAAATATTTGTTCAAGTCCTTGCTTTCGGGTTTTTTGAGTCTATAGCCAGAAATGAAACTGCTGGAACATATGGTAAGTCTATGTTTAACTTATTAAGGAACTTCCGTAATATTTTCCACAGTGGCTGCACCTGTACCGTTTATAATCCCACCAGCAGTGCTCAGGGGTTCTGATCTCTCCGCTTTCTCTCCAACACTTGTCATTTCCTGTTTGGCGGTGGTGGTTTAATAATAGCCATCCTAATGTGCGTGAAGTAGTGTCTAGTGGTTCTGACTTGGATTTCCCTGATGCATAGTCATGTTGAGCATCTTTTTGTATTTTTTTAATTTAGGTAATACATGCACATTGTTTTGTTTACAAAAGCAAACTGCACGTGTTTAAAAAAGAGAGAGAAAAGATTCCCTTCTCCTTATCCTCTTCTCCAAGAAAAATCACAGTTATCAGTTTCATGTGTGTCCTTCAGAGATATTCTGTAGATTTCTGTGCATGTGTGTAATTATCCCTTTTTTGTTTTTTACATAAATGGTGAGGTATTGTGCACATTGGTTTGGCATGTTGTTTTTTCTTTTCTTTTTTAAGCTAGAGCTGTGCAGGTCATTTTCTGTTAGTGTCTAGAATTGCCTCATTCCATAGAACTTGTGCCCGCCCACACCTCGAGTCAGGGTTTGCATTCTGCAGGATCCCAGGGCTTTGGTTTTTCAAGGTGCTTAACCCTAAACAGTGAAATATTTCCAACACTCCTTTCAAGTATTTTTTTAAAAATGTTTCCAACAGGTATTTTGTATTTTCATTGCCTGAAAGGAGAGTTTAGAATCGTGGGAACTAGCCTACAAGATAGGGTTCCACTACCTCTACCTTCCCAACAATTTCCAGCGTCATTCATTGTTACTTATATTTTAAGGTGTGTTTTTTGTTGTTGATAATTTATGAAACTAGTGTCACTATTTCTCAAAAAATACTCATGCTATTGCTAGAAAAAATTACACACATGCTGTTGCATAGTATTGTTATTTAGTTATACCCTAATTTATCTAACCAAATATACCTATGAACATTAGGCTGGATCTAGTCTTTTGCAGTTGGAAATCATGTTTTACAGATCTCCTTTGTGAGACTCTTGGAAATTATATCTAGAATACATTTCTAGAGATGAAATTGATGGTTCAAAGGATATGTGCATTTTGGGTTTAGTTTTATTGCCAAAATGCCTCCTTACCAATTTATCAGGATACACTGTTGCCAGTAGCTATCCTGGTTTCACCACTACAATGTTATCATCAAGCTTGCTTATTTTTCTCACCAAAAAGTGAAAAAATGGCATGTCACAGTAGTTTTAATTTGATTTTTCCTATCACGTGTGTGATATGGAACATCTTTTCATATATTTATAAAAGTGTGCTGGGCGTGGTGGCGCACGCTTGTAATCCCAGTACTTTGGGAGGTAGAGACTGGAGGATCTGGGTTCGCGGCCAGCCTCAGCGCTCTCTTTCCCTCTCCCTCCCTCTCTCTCTCTCTCTCTCTCTCTCTCTCCCTCTCCCTCTCAATCTCCCTGTCTCTCTCTCTCTCTCTACCTAGTGAGGCCCTCCACAACTTCGTGAGACCCGGTTTCAAAATAAAGTATAAAAAAATAGGGCCGGGGGTGTAGCGCAGAGGTAGAACGCCCCTGGGTTCAATCCCCGGTACCGCAAAAATAAATAAATAAATAAATAAATAAATAAAGTGTTTCCATTTGCTTCTGAGTTCACTTCTGTTCCTCTGGGTGTTAGTATTCTAGTACTAAACTATTTTACCTTAAGTAAATTTCAATGTATTTTAATATCTTGTAGTACTTGCTTCTGCTCATTGCTCTTCATGTCAGAATTTTCCAGACTGCTCTGAAACATTTATTTTTTTCATATAAAATTTAGACCTAGATTCCATATAAACTTAGAATTATTAGTTCTCATTAAAGTCCTTTTTTTTTTTTTGCGGTACTGGGGATTGAACCCAGGGGTGTTCTACCTCCGTGCTACACCCCCGGCCCTATTTTTTATTCTTTATTTTGAAACCGGGTCTCACAAAGTTGCAGAGGGCCTCACTAAGTAGCTGAGGCTGGCTGAGAACCCCATCCTCCAGTCTCCGCCTCCCAAATACTGGGATTACAAGCGTGCACCACCACGCCCAGCTCTTTTTTATATTTTTATTGGGATCACGTTAAAACTTAAGGAAAAGGATTGACTAATTTCTTTGAATATGTAAATGGGTCTATCTTAAGAAGAAATATCATTTCCTTTACTCAAACCTTTTTTAAATGTCTCTTTGTAGCTATTTATTTATTTATTTGTACTGGGGATTGAACCCAGGGGCATTTTACCTCTGAGCTATGCCCGCAGCCCTATTTTATTTTTTATTTTGAAACGGGCACACTAATTTGCTAAGGCTGGCCTCAAACCTGTGATCCTCCTGTTTCAGCCTCCCAAGTACTGGGATTACAAGTGTGCGCCACCACGCCCAGGTCTTTGTAGCATTTTAAAACTTTTTCTTAATACAGATATTTCCTGCTAAATATATATAAATACTTTATCTTTTTATTGTTACTGAACTGAAGTCTTGTCCAACATGGTTTACATATAAGGAAGTGATTTATTTCTTATATAGCCCCTTGCTAAATTATTTTATTTTTAGAAGTTTGCCAGTTGATTCTTACACACCTAGTTACACACCTAGTTCTTAGTTACGCACCTAGGTGTGTACCTTTGCAGATAATTTTTTCAAACTTTCTGTTTGTGGTGTCATTGCACTGGCTTATGCACACACAACTTTAGAACTTTAGTGGTGGCCATGGCCATCTTGTTCTGTTTCAGGTGTGAGTGGACATGCTTCTTCAACTCAACACATCACTGTGAAACTGATTCTTGGCTTGAAATTTCTGTATATTTTAATTTATATTCTATAGCTAGCTGCTTTCTTGCTCCAGAATGTTCTAGTCATTAGTAAGGTGAGGTTCTTTTACATGGCCCACCAAGAAGTTGTTTTCTAAGGGGAAGATCTATTTGTGTTTTATTGTTTGTCCTGCGCAGTTAATTATATCGTAGACCATTTCCAGACTTTTAAGTAAACAATGGGTTGTATAACTTAAAGTCTTAGGTGGAACATAGCGGACTCATAGAAGTAATAGATTTCTGTGACCTTAAAAGAAATTGCAAAGTTTCTTTGGAAAACAGAACAACCAGAAATAGTTTTTCCATACTTGAGAGGCCTGATAAAGCCAAGAAATGCAAACAAATCAGTCTGTTAAAATAAATATAATCGCCACACATGCCCCCCCAAAAAAACAACTCTGTAGGCTCAGAGGCCTGGATGGTGTTTGTGTGTGTGTGTGTGTGTGTGTGTGTGTGTGTGGTAGTGGTGGTGGTGGTGGTGGTAGCGGCGCATGTGTGTTTACCAGGGATTGAATTCAAGGACAGTCTATCTTCAAGCTACACTCCCAGCTCTTTTTTTTTTAATTTTTGTTTTGAAACAGGGTCTGGCTAGGTTGCTGAGAGTGTCACTAAGTTGCCAAGGCTGTTCTCCAACCTGCCATCCTTTTGTCTCAGCCTCCCAGATACTAGGATTACAGGCATGCTCCACACCTGGCTGGTGATTTATTTTAAAGGGTATTTGAGCTGGGTGTGGTGGCAAATGCTTACAATCCCAGTACTTGGGAGACTGAGGAGCATCTCAAGTTTGTGGCCAGCCTCAGCAATTTAGTGAGGCCCTCTGCAACTTAGCGAGAATGAAACATAGACTCTTACCTATCAGTAACTCACTATTTAACAAACTAGACATAATGTACTACAGATACCATATTGTGTGATTGACTGATAAAAACAAACAGAAAAGACACAAAGAATGACAATGACTGCAATATCAAAACAAATAAGAAACAAAAAAAGTACTGTGGATGACCTATATAAGATTAGGGTTATAAAAAATGAATTCCAACTGGAGAATCGATTTCCTCAAGAAGTAAAATCTGAGCTGGCTTTGCAAAGTATTTGGGGGGCTAGAGATACAGCTCAGTGATAGATACTTGCCTAGCACGCACAGGCCTATGTTCAATCCCTAGCACCATACGAAAAAAAGAAAAAGTATTTTGGCTGACAAGTGTGCCTGAATAGGAGGGTTATGTCTTGTTCTGGGCAGAAGGAACAAGTAAAGTCAAAAGGATTTGAGGAGTGAGGTATTCCATTTCCCCAATGATAGGTGAATACATTTTATTGCTTTTTACTTTGTAGTCTCTGCAGCATTGTACAACAATGGACATCTTTCTGCCCACTAACATCCTACTAATTCATTACTTAAAAATGTCAACATTTTCATTATATGTGTTTTATGTTTGTTTGTTTTGTTTTTGTGGTACTTGGGATGGAACCCAGGGGCATTCTACCTCTAAGCTACACCCCCCAGCCCTATTTTATTATTTTAATTTGAAACAGGGTCTCCACTAAGTTGTGGAGGGCCTCACTAAGTAGCTGAGGCTGGCCATGAACCTGCAATCCTCCTGTCTCCGTCTCCCAAGTACTGGCATAACAAGCGTGCACCACCACACCCGGCTTACAAGTGTTTTATTAGCATGTGATATATTTGCACATTTGATTGAAACACCGCATGACGGGAAATGGGGCAGGGGCAGATTGCTAAATGTATTGGGGGCAGGAAAGCTAGAAAGGTAGATCAAGCCACAGCTGATGGGCTTTCACATAATACTTAGTGATCTGAACAGTAACAGAGTAAGGATTTTCCCCCCAGGAAAAATTCCAAGAAAGTTTAAGAGTTTAAAGTCAAAATTTTGAACAGGTGAAGACTTTAGATTCTTGGGAATCTAGGACATAGGAGTAAGAAGAACTGTATTTTACATAACTAAGGAACTTTGAATTGTGAAATAAAAAAAGTATGACTTCACTTCATTTAGAAAAAATATTTTGAAAAGTGGCATAAGAGCACGAAAAGTAGGGGAGGGGGAAGGAATAGGGTGGGATTTGAGGGAGGGCTAAATGAGCAATGTGTGCATGCCTGCTTCTGCTACCCTGACACTTATCAAAATGTGTAATTACAATGTACCAATAAATGAATATATAAAAAATAAAAATAAATAAAAAAACAAGAAGTAGGGAGCTTAGCCAATGCATCAAAGTAACTACCAAGTCAGTTGCCTACCTAGTACAGAAGCGGGTGCTAAGTGCTTTCTGAAGGAATGCATCGGGAGGCGAAAGGCATCCTGGGAACTGGAGGGCTGAGTTGCTGACCAGAGCAAGAGAAGAATGCCCAGATATGAAAGGGAGAGAACAGAAACACTAGGACTGTCTTGGCTTTCATCGTTATTGAGAAAGGGTGGTGGGGTCATCCCGTTCCTCCAGAATTGATAAATGCATAGAACATTCTCAGTCCCATCAGCAGATAGAATATAGATAGATCACTAGAAAGTAAGACGCTGTGCTCAGAGTTGTGTTTGTTTCAAGGTATAATTTTCATACAGTAAAACTAGAACAAATTTCAGGCGTACATACAGCTTGATGAATTTTTACCTATATATGCAGCCGTGTATTCCCGGTACAGATTAAGACATGAACATTTCTGTCAATCTTCTCCCTTTCCCAGTCAGTAGCCTCCTCTCCAGCTAATCACTATTCCGATGTATCGCACCACATGTTATATCTGCTTGTTCTTAAACTTTATCTACATGGTGTATACCATATGTCTCATTTGTGTCTGTCTGCCTTCTTTAACTCTGCATAATGTTGACCTGAAAGTATCAAAGGATCAAACTGTTGAATTGTTGGCTTGAGTGACACAAAGCCTGAAGTGTCATGTGTCTGCAAATAGCAACTTGGAGAAGGACAGGCCGACTACCCTTGGGATTACCAGCTTTATGTTGGGTGCCTGAGGGACCCGGGGAAATTCAGCCCAGCAGGAGCTGGGCCTACTGCTGAGATTCAGTGGGAAACTCAAGCAAAGCAGTATGGTTTCTTTTCAAAAGAAATCAACCAAGGAACTAACTGGAAGAAAACATGCTTCTTCAACACTTAACTATTTAGAAAACTATCCTCAAAATAAAAATAATTATTATAGAACCAATAAGCATTGTTGTACCAAAAATTCTTTTCAGAATACAATTGAGAAACATAAAGAAAAAAACAAAAATCACCTCAAATAATCAGTGTTTAGCCAGGCATGGTGGCCTAGGCCTGTAATCCCAGTACTAGGGAGATGGAGACAGGAGGGTCACAGGTTCGAAATCAGCCTCAGCAAACAGTGTCTCATCCTTAGTGAGACCCTGTTTCAAAATAAAAAATAAAGAAGGCTGAGGGGTAGCTCGGTGGTAGAATGATCCTGAGTTCAATCCTCAGTACCAAAGGAAAAAAAATAATAATAATAATCAGTGTTTAACATTTTGGCACATAACCTGCTAAGGTGGCTGTGTGTGCTGATACCCTTCTGTGTGAGTCAGGAGTAGTTTCAGCTCTGGGTGACAGGAACGCCTGAAGTCCTGGTGGCGTAAGCGGGATAGATGCGTCTATCTCTTCAGTGAATGAAGTGCGGAGATGAATGGTCCAGGGCTGGTGTGGCAGGTCTGCGCTCTCCTGCCGGCTGGTTGCTCCACCTTCTGCAATATGTGGCTTCCTCTTCATGTTCCCACATGACCACCAGCTCAGGTCATTCTGTCCCCCGTCCAGCCAGCAGGAAGAAGGAAGGGACAAAGAAAAGGTGTCCTCTCCGATAGTTCTCAAAGTTGCACACACTACATTGATTTATCTCTTTTTGGCCAAAATTTACTTACATGACTACATCTAGTTGCCAGTAAGACTAACAAATACAACCTTTATTCTGGTTGGCCGTAATTATAGATCTGGGGTTCTAATATAAAAAAGGGGGTGCCTGAGTGACCCTGGGTACTACAAAAAACAAAAACAAAACAAACAAAAAACCCTAACCTGTTACTCAATACAGTTATTGAGATAATTTTAAGTATGTGTATAAGAACGTAGATATGTGGATCTACTTTTTCAACTATATTTTATGGAATCTAAGTACAGATCAAGTTATTTCAGATGAAAATTTAACATTTGAATTGAAATGCATTGTAAGTCAAAGATTCACTTCAGATGTTCAAGACTTAGTTCAAAAAAGTCATGTAAGCCGGGCGTGGTGGCGCACGCTTGTAATCCCAGTACTTTGGGAGGCGGAGACCGGAGGATCCGGGTTCGCGGCCAGCCTCAGATCTATCTCTCTCACTCTCTCTCTCTCTCTCTCTCTCTCCCTGTCTCTCTCTCTCTCTCTCTCTCTCTCTCTACTTAATGAGGCCCTCCGCAACTTCGTGAGACCAGTTTTAAAATAGAGTATAAAAAAAATAGGGCCGGGGGTGTAGCACAGAGGTAGAACGCCCCTGGGTTCAATCCCCGATACTGCAAAAAAAAAAAAAGTCATGTAAAATGTCTCAATATTTTATATTGATTATATGTTGAAATAGTAATAATACTGATATATTTAGTTAAATAAAATATAGTATTGAAATTAATTTCACCTGTTCCTTTTTACCCTTTTAATTTGGCCATTAGAAAATTTTTAATTATGTACATGGTATGCATTGTATTTTTAGTGAACATTGCTTTTCTAGAACTTTTATTGTTTTAGCTCTTACATTTAATTCTACGAGCCATTTTGAGTTCAAAGTCTGCTTTAACCTCGCCCACTATTTTATGAGTCTTTAATGGAAGCTTGAAGTCTGATGAGCATAAGCAAGACTATGTAAAGAAAAAAAAAACAAAGTTAAAAATTTTGTGGTTTTATCATTAGAAAGTACCGTGTATTTAAAATGCTGAAATATGCTAGTGTACAACTTCTCAGGGTTGTGGAAATGACTGTGTCAGTAGTCTTAATTGACTAATTGAATAATGTCTCTGCTCTGTCTATCCATGCTTTGTTCCCTGCAGCATTCCAGCCGGGGTTAGGCAGCAATGCAAAACAGACTCAGGATTGAGGGTGAAGGCAGATGACTAGGAAGCCCAGTAGTCACCTTTTTTTTTTTCCCCCAAGATGCTTGGATTTGTTTCCTAACCATCCTCTTCAAATTGAATCTGTCTCTCTTTGCATAGTACATTATCATGCATTTTCTGATTCCTGATATATTAGTGGAATAATTTAAGAGGAAGCATTTAGAACTGATGGTTCGAGTGCAAGTTGAGTATGTTATTAGCTGTGTGATCTTGGATCTTTACAATTTAGATGGTATCAGTAATATTTACTTAGCCAGGCATCGTAGCACACACCTGTAATCCCAGTACTTGGGAGGCTGAGACAGGAGGATTGCAGGGTTGAGACCAGCCTCAGCAACTTAGCAAGACCCTTTTTCAATGACTGTGATATTCTCCGAAACAAGATTAAAGAGCTTTTCGCATTAACTCAAATTTAAAAAGGTCTAGGGGTGTATCTCAGAGGTAGAACCCCCCTGGTTTCAATCCCCAGTACTATACACCAAAAAGAGAAAGAAAGGAGAAGGAGGAGCAAGGAAGGAGTGGCAGAGGGAGGGAGGGAGGGAAGGAAAGTCTTTCATATAAAGTTTGATAAGAGTTGTTGCCTTGAATAGATGTTGTTTTTTCAAATACATTCTCTGAATCTATTGAGATTTGTTTTCTCCTATATTCGTTAATGTGTGAAATATAACAGGTTTTCTAATGTCCTGGGAAGCAAAACCATTAGATTAAAAAAAAATCAATTCCCTAAAAAAAATTTTTTAATGGTGTGTTTGAATCAGAAACAACTAAAATCACTATTCCACTGCAAGGAGAATAGCAAACTGAACCTCTTTTCTCTTTGCTGATAGATTTCCATAGTGGTTATATGAGTGATTAGAGAAAGGAGAAAAAGAGAGGATAGGAGAAAAAAACTGATGGTGGCATTTAAAATGTACTTCATTAGCACTTTTTTTTTTTAATACTGGGGATTGAACCCAGGGGCATTCTACCTCTGAGCTGCACCCCCAGCTCTGTTTTATTTTTTATTTTGAAACGGTCTCACTAAGTTGCTGAGGTTGGCCACGAACCTGTGATCCTCCTGTCTCAGCCTCCCAAGTACTAGGGTTACTAGCATGTGCCCACCACGCCCGGCTTCATTAACACTATTAACCCATAAAGACGAGTTTCTTTATGACTGTGGTATTCTCTGAGACAAGATTAAAGAGCTATCGGCATTAATTCAACCTAAAGGTTATAGGTTCTGTACAGATATTTAAGGGCAATTTTAAAGACATAGTCATT
Organism: Glis glis; assembly: GCA_004027185.1. Taxonomy (NCBI): domain Eukaryota; kingdom Metazoa; phylum Chordata; class Mammalia; order Rodentia; family Gliridae; genus Glis; species Glis glis. Next base: position 22,174 of record PVJS01021493.1, read on the forward strand.
GAAAAGAATATTTTAAGCTGGGTGTGGTGGTACACACTTATAATCCCAGCTACTCAGGAGGCTGAGGCAGGAGGATTGCGCTCAAACCCAGGAGCCACCATATGACCCAGCTCTATCATACCTTGGTATCTTTTCCCAAAAAGTAAGTCAGAATACTATAGTGATACGTACATATCCATGTTTATAGAGGCACAATACAATAGCCAAATTACGGAACCAACAGATGAATGGATGAAGAAAATGGTATGTACATACAATGGAATATTACTCAGCCAAAAAGAACCAAGTAATGTCATTTGCAGGAAAATGGATGGAACTAGAGACTGTTGTGCTAAGTGAGATCAGCCAGTCTCAGAAACAACAAGAGTCATAGGTTTTCTTTCATATGTGGAAACTAGAGAGAAAATAAGTAAGAAAAGGGACTTCAGATAAATGAAGTGAGTCCAGTAGAATAGTGGAAGGGGTTGGGAGGAGGGAAGTAGGGAGGGAAAGGGAGGACTGAGGAAGGAAACAGTTGAAATGAGGCAGTGTCCGTGTATGCTGGCATCATTGCCAGTCTCACTAGCCTGTGGGGAGGTAGGAGAGGACGTGGAAATGCACCAAGTGCAGGTGTGTTTGTATCACTTTGATGTGTAATTACAATGTACCAGTAAAAGTGCATTTATGTATATATGGAGTAGATTGTATCCTGAGTTCCTGTGAGCACTAAATGAATGCCTATGCTGGGCGTGGTGGCATGCACCTGTAATATAATATATTGCATATAAATGTAATATATATTAATATAATATATATATTACAGGTACACGCCGCCACGCCCAGCATAGGCATTCATTTAGTGCTCACAGGAACTCAGGATACAATCTACTCCATTTCACAGATAAGGAAACTGAGTCTTGCCGTCACACACTGATATGATGAGTGCAAGCAGGATTGGCGCCCAGACAGTGTTAATCCAAACCCCTTGCTTTACATAATTTCACCAAACTGCCTCCTCAAACCGAAGCCACTTGTCAAATAGTTGACTTCCCTTGGCAGGGGCCATTTAATTACTTGTAGTAGCTACTGCTAAGATGATATTTGCGTTTTGGTGAGATTCTAGGTGGTTTGGCTATAATGCATGAGCAGTGGAACAGATCTGATGTGTTACCAATGACTTTGTAAATAGGAACGGCCTTTTTTGGAAAGCATTTTGGCAGCAGATTTCAAGAGGCATAAAATGCTTATATTTTTTGACCTAGTTAATGCCACTTCTGGGAATCCTCTAAAGAAATAGTCCAATATGGAAAAAGCCTCAGCACTCAAGCGATCAGTACAGCGTGTTTGTGATAGAGCGACCGGAGGCAGCCCAAGATGCTCAGCAATAACAACAGTGACTGTACCGAGGAGAGGACATTTACTTAGCTAGTAAATACGAAGCGTAATGCAGCATAGACAAGGGAGACAGTCATCATGAGTTTTAAAAGCAACACACAAAGTGATATGTATGCAGAATTAATATCTTATAAAAGTACAAGAATATAAAAGTAATTGGATTGGTGGGATTGTAATATTTCCCCTATTTTTGAAGCTTTTTGTAATATAGACTTGTTTTTAACTTTAATCATAGGATGGCTTCTGTTTTTGTGCGTTAGTCTTTTAGCCCTCACTAGCTGGTGAACCTCTTTGTGACTGAAGGCAGCATAGTAGACGCTCACAGAGCGCATCCCTGGAGGCAGCCACCCCTGGGTACTCTGTGGGTGCCCCCTTACTGGCTTCACGGACCTCAGGCATCCACTGTCTCCGTGCGTCCAGGTGAGCAGCGCGTCTGGGAGGCAAGAGAGGCCTCTCGGGAGTCAGGACCTCACTGTGTGTCACTGGCTCTTGACACTGTAAACACGGCTTTCTCGTCCATACAAATAGAACAGTGAGGTTTGGGTTCTCTGAAAGTGTTTCTTCCACTCGCTTATAGCCTGTCTTTCTTTGTCCTTAGATGACAGTAACAAATGTAAAATCTTTCGGCTAACTCCTGCTGCAATTCTTTGAGCAGCACTTTTTATATGCCAATCATCTATCTGCTGATATACTTTATTATCCATAATTTAGAGTTAATGGTGAAGATAAAAAAGATTTTATTGTTCTCTGTGGCTGGCTAAGTTTTTCACTTATGTTTTAATCATTTTTTTCCTGGTTATGAAAATACAATACAGCTGAATGGTTGGAAATTAGAGAAGACCAAAAGAAGAAAATTATGCCCATAATCTTTTCACCCAGAAACAACCATTATATACATGTTGTCTTATTTCCTTCCAGGCTTTTCTGAATATCTTATTTTTTTGTTTTGTTTTGTTTAGTTTTGTTTGGGGCGGTACCGGGGATTGAGCCCAGGGGCGTTCTACCTCCGAGCTACACCCCCAGCCCTATTTTTTATTCTTTATTTTGAAAGAGGGTCTCACTAAGTTGCGGAGGCCTAAGTAGCTGAGGTTGGCGGCGAACCCAGATCCTCCTGTTTCAGCCTCCCAAGTACTGGGATTACAAGAGTGCTCTACCACGCCCGGCTATATCTTATTTTTTGTTTCTTTTGAAATGAGAAAAATAGGAAAGCTCTTTTCGGAATATTTGCTGTGTTTGGAGCAAGATGATGCTTTCGTCTTTGGAGCAACATGATGCTTTTGTCTTTATTTTGAGGTAATTTCTATCTGTAACAGATTCTAATTAGATAGGGATACAGACTAAGTTAGCATTAGGGAACCAGGTAGAAGGTGGGGTAGAGAGATCTCTGACTTAGTAGGAAAATTTTTTCTGTAGTTCTGATACCTATCAGAAAAGAAACTTATGGAGCCGAGCATGGTGGCACATGCATGTAATCCCAGTACTTAGGAGGCTGAGACAGGAGAATTGTAGGTTTGGGGACAGCCTCAGCAAGTAGTGAGATTCTCATCAACCAAGGAGACCCTGTTTCAAAATAAAAATAAAATAGGACTGGGGGTGTAGCTCAGAAGTAGAATGCTCCTGGGCTCAATCCCCAGTACCACAAAAAAAAAAAAAAGAAAAGAAACTTATGTAAAGTATCATGCATCCTGGACTTTTGCAAGATAATTGCAAATTTGAAATAATTTGTATTGTTTTCATCATAAATATCTTTGTACCTTTTCAGACCATGAGTTATGAAATTTGATTTGGAAATACAATCATGCTACATAAACTTGGAATAAAGAGAAAACACCCACAATTTCTTGGCTCTTGGCCTTATCATTTTTATAACATGCAGTTTACAAGAAATCCTCAGTTCCTGTAACGTCCTCTGGGGAGTAGACTATTCATCCCATGCGCAGACAGAACCAAGAGAGCAACAAATACCTGACAACTTGGCCCCGGCCGTGGGCGGCTGTGCGGGGTTGAGCGCTGAGGTGGCATTACTCTGCCTTGTCCTGTCCTCATGCTTAGATCAGAAACTGTGGACTTGTCAAGGGATTGAGAACACTGATCACTCCATTTTCTGGGCTTTGCCATTCAAGGGAGGCTTCTGCAGAATGACTTCACAGTGGGGGAAAAGGTCTTTGCCCCTTTTTCCATTTCTTTTTTTCACATCAGCAATAGACTTATCACAGGTGACAGGGTATCTCCCCTATAAAACATTTTCAGTGTTGCATATCTGCCATCCCCACTGCATTGAGGAAGCCGTGAGAAATGCTTCAGGTCTGTGTTGTCTTGCAGCGCTCCCCCTTTGTACTCCCTTGTGGATTGTGCCCTTTGACTTCGGAGCTCTGCTGCCACAGATAGGAGACTCCTGCGTGGCTGGGATTCCGTATCCCGCCCTCATCTTTAGTATGTGCACTGCCAGAGACTCACCTGTCCTTTTGAGCCGTATCTTCCGACAATGCTGAGCCATCAACCTTTACTGTGCTTATGAGTTAACCTTTCCAACCATTTCCTCTTTAAGGAAAGTCACTTGACTTATGTACAGGAGGGGAAAACCAAACCTGGAACACAATTTGAAAATTCAGCTTAGAGTTTCGTTGACTTCTGCAGCTGTGGGCATACTTACATGCGGATGGGAAGTATGTCATGGGAGTGGAGTTGATAGCCATAGCCTTGAAACGCTCTGTTTTGAGCACTTGCGCCCCTCCAAAACTGCTTCCCCGAGCTGTGATTTGCACCAGAAATGCAGGTGTGATCTGAGACTCGAGTGTTTCACACTGCTAGGGGCAGTCGTGCCCAAGCAGTAAGAGGAAGAAAGTTGCATATGAAGTTAGCAGAATTTATGCTATTCTTTTTTTATTGGTGTATTATGGTTATATTTAATGGTGGAATTTGTTGTTACATACTTGTATATGCATAATGAATTTCTGCTGTTCTTATGAGAAAAGATTATCAATTTTACTTAGTTCACTTCTTAGACTTTTTCTGTAATTGATTATTGATTAAAAGTGATTGATTTTTTTTTCAGTATTGCCTGTCGGGCCACCCAACCTTACCATGCAATGTGCTCAAATTCAAATCAACCACCGTTATGTTGGACTGTGGACTGGACATGACTTCTACCCTCAATTTCCTTCCTTTGCCACTTGTTCAAAGGTACGTGTTGATATATCCTAAGACGAAATGAGCTTTAGTTAGCTGAAAAGTGGTACCATGAGTATGAAGATTACCAATACCTTGTTTGTTGTCCCATATGTTTCCTTTGTCCCCTTAAAAATGTTCTTTATCAAAATAATTCCCTTTGGCTGTGTTGGTGGAAAGTGTCCTATTGATTTATTGATTGACTTCTTTATTATAACTTCTTCTGGCCTCCTGTAAAATGTTCCTGCAACTGCTCAGTGCAACTGAGGTCATGTATATTTCATCCGTCTTGCTAATTTATGTAAGGGCTAATAAATGGCTAACTGATGAGCCCAGGAATTGAATTTTAGGATCACTTAACCGCCTTTGCAGGGACTTGACAGCATAGACTCATTTCTTTTCAATGGGCATCTGTGCATTATTTTCATATTTGTCAGCTTTAGATCTCATAGAGCTATATATGTAGACCCCCAAGTCCATATCTTAAGTCAGATAGATTGCCTGGGGCCTACAAGCATCACTGTTGACACTTAACTAAGATTTCGTTTTACGAAATTGGTTTCCCAGCTTGCTACTACTTAGAGCGGCAGTTTATAAGAAACATGGCTAACTTTTAGAATCAAGTATACTCACAGGAACAGAAAAATGATACCACATACAAGAGAGGAGATGGAAAAGCTATCTAAAGCAGATTTGAAGAGCTTAAAAGCATAGCAAGCTGAGTAAACCATCTAATTTATCTCAGACATTCCTGAGGATGTCCCTGAGTGCAGTAATTATTCACAATGATAACCCCATGAACTATCTAGAAAAATTGTAATCAACCATTGACTTCTCTGAGATAAAGGATTCAATAAGGTGGTGTGGGATGAGGTCAGAGAGAATTCCAGATAAGGTTTTAGGCAAGACTGATGGGATTGGGTTATAATTACATCCAGCACTTAGAAATACTTTTACCACCCAGATAGTACCCAGAATAGGGGTTGGAGGTACAGAAATATTTACAGGATTGACAAGTTATTTCATAGACTAATATTATTGTCTATTTCCACACAAAGAACAAATTATTCATTCATTTGATTGGTGTTTATTAAGAATTTGCCCTGTGCTGGACCAAGGATACTGACATGAACAAGACTACCTTCTTGTCCTCATAGAACTTACACTGTATCACAGGAGAAAGTCATTGCACCGTTGACGATCTAACTATACTTTTGATAAGAAAATATCTATATACTTGTGATAGTTTTTTTGTGTATGTATGTGTTTGTGTTTTCCTGGGGATTGAACCAAGGGGCATTCTATCTCCAAGCTACACCCCAACCCTTTTTATTTTTTGTTTGGAAACTGGGTCTTGCTAGGTTGCTGAGGCTGTCCATGAACCTGCGATCCTCCTGCCTCAGCCTCCCAAGGACTGGGTTCACAAGCATGTGCCACCATGTGCGGCATGATAATTACTTTTAAAAATAAAATACAAGATATTAAGAATGTTTCCAAAGAGGACCATCCTGCTCTGTGGGGTCATGCATTCCCTAGGCGATCAAAACCAGAATTGATCAGACAATCCCAGTCGTGTGTTTTCCCCTTGTCTTTACTTAATTCTTCCGATCTCACAGCCCTGATTCAGCAGCGGAATCCACTTCTACCCTCTCTTTAATTCCTGTTCTTGTACTCAGGGGTTGGCAATTCATGTAGTTCCTTATAAAAACTGTCTACTTTTGCTCAGGCCAGAATCTTTGGAGATGCACTTGCTTAAAGTCGTGTCCCCCATCACTCCTTCCTCCCCCCTCCCTCCCTCTCTCCTCGTCTTGCTTTATTTCTCTTCATAGCACTTATCATTACATCGTATATGTATATATATACATTTTTACCGTATTTATTGTCTTCACCAAAGATGTCTCATAAGGGGAGGGACTTTGTTTTGTTCTCTGCCATATTCCCAGGGCCTAGAATAGTTCTTGGCCTGTAGTAGCTGTTCAGTAAATATTTACTGTATGAATGAATCACTTTATCCTCTATGGTTCCCATCTCATCTCACCATCTGAGAATCTTTTCACTTTGTTAAAATAATTTAAATATCTTCTTTAAATTATTAAATAAAATTTAAATAATTAAAATATTATTGAGTTATTGTTTAATTTAATTATTTTTAATTATTGTTTCTTTCCATTATCTTGGTCTTTTTCCATCATTTTTTTTCTTTTTGTGGTATTGGGGATTGAACCCAGGGGGTTTCTACCTCTGAGCTTCACCCCCAGCCCTTTTTTCTTTTATTTTTTGTTTTGAAACCGGGTCTCACTAGGTTGCTGAGAGTCTCACTAAGTTGCTGAGGCTGTCCTCGAACCTGCGATCCTTCTGTACTGGGATTACAGATGTGCACCACCATGCCTGGTGGTCTTTCCATCTTGACTCAGTCCTTTCCATTTAATTATGGTCATTCACTTCTAACTTAAAATTTAAAAAAAAAAATTCAACCTTCTCAACTCCACTTTCCCCTTCAACATTTCTACCCCATGTCCCATCTTTACTCTGCCCACCAGTCCTCCGAACAGCTTTCGCTGAGGTCACAAACCCCGGCCACTCAGCAGCACTGGCCTCCGTGGCAGCACAGCCCCGCTCTTCTCCCGCTTCTCTGGCTCTTCCTTGTCTGTGTGTTTTGGAGACTCATCTTCCTCTAGCTGACCACCATGTTTTGGAATTCATCAGTGTTCAGTGCTGGACCATCACCGACCAAGGGGATTTAATTCTCAGGCCTCCAATAACCATCCAAACAATAGCTTGTGAATATGTATCTTTAGTTAATTTCTTCTAGTTCCAAACTCATGTGTTCAAAAACCTACTCAGTTCCCCTCTCGGATGTGCCTTTGAAATCACCGCAAAACTCAACCTGCAGCCGGGCATGGTGGCGCACGCTTGTAATCCCAGTACTTGGGAGGCTGAGACAGGAGGATCCAGGTTCGCAGCTAGCCTCAGCCTCTTAGTGAGGCCCTGTTTCAAAATAAAGAAAAAAATAGGGGTGGGGGTTTAGCTCGGAGGTAGAATATCCCTGGGTACAATTCCCAGTACCGCAGGAAAAAAAGAATAAAAAGTCAGGCTGGGGCTGTAGCTCGAAGGTAGAATGCCCCTGGATTCAATCCCCAGTACCACAAAAAAAAAAAAAAAACCTCAACCTGCCCCCAAACGAAGTCATGATGAGTCTTGGTCCAGAAGAGAACATGCCTTCACAGACCTGGTTCTCCCCAAAGGTCTCCATCTTCTACAGGTGCCAGAAAACTGAGAGTTCGCTTAGCTATACCCCTTTTCCTCACTCCCCCATGTCCATTCTTTCATTAAGCTGTGTCATTTTTGCCTTTTATATAGTTCCAGAATTCAGTCACTTCTTCATTGATCCTACAGTCATTATTGTCTTTGACAGGTATTACTAAAGCCTCCTACCCAGTTTCTTCGAGTCTGATCTTGCCCACTGAACTCCAGTCACCTTTTGGTATAATGTTTTATTTGGAAATTTTACAGATTTGCAGGAGAGCTGCAAGAATAGTACCTAGAACTCCTGATTACCTTTTCTAGCTGTTGGCTTATTAACACAGTTGTGTTCCCATTTCCTCATACATATGCATATTTTTCAGGAGGTAGGGTACTGGGGATTGAACCCAGGGGCATTCTACCTCTGAGCTGCATTCCCATCACTGTTTGTTTGTTTGTTTGTTTGTTTGTTTGTTTGTTTGTTTGTTTGTTTAGAAATAGAGTCTCACTAACCTGCTAAGGCTGTCTTCAAAGCTGTGATCCTCCAATTTCAGCCTCCCAAGTACTGGGATTATAGGCCTGCTCCGTCGCACCTAGCTTGTATTATTTTTTCGGACCCATTTTTTAGGTTGTTTTGATTTTGCTTTGTATTGAACCCAGGGGCATTCTACCTCCCAGCTACATCCCCAGCCCTATATTTTTTTATTCTTTATTTTGAAACAGGGTCTCACTAAGTTGGGGAGGGCCTCACTAAGTAGCTGAGGCTGGCTGCAAACCTGCGATCCTCCTGTTTCAGCCTCCCAAGTACTGGGATTGCAAGTGTGCGCCACCACGCCCAGCTTCACCCATTTGTGAATAAGATACAGACATGATGTTCCTTAACCTCCAAATACTTGAGTGCATATTTCCTAAGAACAAAGACATTCTCTTACATAACTATGGTACAATAATCAAAATCAGGAAATTTATTTTGATACTATACCAGCATCTACTCTGTAACCTTATTCATATTTCCCCAGTTTTACCTTTTGTGTGTGTGTGTGTGTGTGTGTGTGTGTGTGTGTGTTAGTAGAAATTGAACCCAGGGGCATTCTACCTCTGAGCTACATCCCCAGCCCAGCCCTATTTTATTTTTGTTTTGAAACAGGGTCTCACTAGGTTGATGAGAATCTCATTACTTTCTTGGACTGTCCTCAAACCTGCAATCTTCCTGTCTCAGCAGGATTACAGGCATGCGCCCTATTTTTATTTTTTATTTTGAAACAGGGTCTCACTAAATTGCTGAGGCTGGATGCAAACCTGCAATCCTCCTGTCTCAGCCTCCCAAGTACTGGGATTACAGGCTTGCGCCACCACCCCTGGCCCCAGCCCTATTGTTTTTGTTTTGTTTTGGTTTTTTGTTTTTGTAGTACTGGGGATTGAGCCCCGGGGCATTCTACCTCCAAGCTACACCCCAGCCCTATTTTTTATTCTTTATTTTGA
>PVJS01021494.1:0-31435 GCA_004027185.1 Glis glis
TGATGATGGTGATGATGATGATGATGATGATGGTGATGATGGTGATGGTGGTGGTGATGGTGATGGTGGTGATGGTGGTGATGGTGGTGATGGTGATGGTGGTGATAACAACTGATCTAAATACGGTGCTTTGGGCCAGGCATTGTTCTAAACACTTCATAAATATTTGTTCTAAACACTTTACCAATACTAACATATTTGATTCTTATAGCACCCCTGTGAGGTACTATCATTATTAAGGTTTTTACAGAATACTTTTTCTGAAAACAAAACAAAACAAACAAAAATAGCCAAACAGAAAACTCAGGCAGCCTGGAGATCTGGCCCTCCTATGCCCATGTGACCGCAGGCAGCTGGAGCCGAGCAGCAGGCCCCGTTCAGTTCTGACGGGCCCTGCAATTCTCCGCAATCCACCCCACTCCCTATTGTCTCACCTCCAGCTGACTCTTGTAGCGATGTGGGCTTGCTGGTTTAATGTAACAGCACTCCTAAGGGTTGAATGTCTTTGATTGATATCTCGTGAAAAAGAACAGTGTTTTTTTTTTTAACTTTCTTCTTCTTCTTTAGAAATCTGCTAGTCTGTGATTTTAGAATAGTGGGGAGAAAATTTTCTCTTTATATTTATATGCCTTATCGTAATATCAAACATGAAATAAATGACATACAACTGCTTATATGACCTACTAAAATAGCCTGAATAGAGAATCTGCCACTTCTAAGTTGTGTGCTTTTTAGCAAGTAATGTCAACTCCTTTCAGCCCTGTCGTTGTCATCTAAAAAATGGAAATAATTGTATTTCCTTATAGAGATGTTATGAGGATAAAACGTGGTAATGCACAGAAACGCCTGGCGTACAGCAGGTATGTCATTTAAAAATATTAACACAGGTGTGGGGCCCTGCTAATCAGTTTAGGTAACCAGTACCATATATATTCTGCACTTAGAAGAGGATGAATGTTTATTGATATGTATTTCTATGTGTGTATATATGATGGACTAGATGCGTATAACTAATAATGAACATATTTGGACCAATTTCCTCTCTTGACGTATTAGCACTAAATCCCCACAGTGTTTGTGGTTGTTCATTCTGTTCCGTCGCTATTGCTTATCCTAGAAACTGTCATCATTGCCCAGTGAATCCATTTTGTGAATTAAACAAGAAACCTTTGAAAAGTTTGGACTTAGCGCCACCACGCTTCCCCATCCCGGGGAAATCTAAGTAAAGAGTCAACTCTACTAAACAAGGTTTCTTGGTATCACCAAGTTTCTCTCCTCGAGTGAAGATTTCACACTTAATAGTGAGAACGTCATGAACTTTGTAAAAATAGGTTGAATTGACCCCCGGTAAGGAGCAAAGATTCAATGTCAGGCACTTGTATGACAGTCCGCTCACACTGACAGCTAGGGACAGTGGGTCCTGAGATGGTGTGGTTGTCATGGTGTGGGACAGGCCTCCCTTCCCCTAAGGACAGCAGAGACACATGGCATCGTGGCACCAGGTGAGCCCACATTAAAACTGTGAGAACATTTGAGGTCTTGTGATTTTTCTTTTCTTTCTTTCTTTTTTTTTGTGGTATTGGGGATTGAAATCAGAGGCATTCCACCTCTGAGCTACACCCCAGCCTTATTTTATTACTTTTTTATTTTGAAATAGGGTCTAAGTTGCAGAGGGCCTCACTAAGTTGCTGAGGCTGGCCTTAAACCTGTGATCCTCCTGTCTCAGCCTCCCAAGTACTGAGATTACAGACATGCACCACCATGCCTGGCTCATGAATTTTGAGAAGGGAACCATTGGCAGAAAACTACTGCCACTTGTCCTGACAAACTGTCCATTTTTTTGTGGTACTGGGGATAGAACCCAGAGACATTCTACCTCTGAGCTACACCCCTAACCCTATTTTATTCTTTTATTTTGAAACAAGGTCTCACTAAGTTGCGGAGGCTGGCCACGAACCCTGTGATCTTTTTGTCTCAGCCGCACAAATACTGGGATTACAAGCGTGTGCCATCACACACAGCTAAACCGTCTGTTCTGATGGACTAAATGCCATGATCACAGCTCACGAGTACCTTGGGGTCCAGGAACACAGTCTTCCCGACCTGTTTCCTGTGGCAATTTCCAGGCTTTTGTGATCTACCTGGATCCGTGTTTGCAGGAGACAGCAATCTAAGGGCAGCAGGAGCCGTGGGAGCTGCTCCCCGGGGGACTAGAGGCACATGACAGAGCCACACACCACCCATGTCCCATTTTTTTTCCTGGGAACAACCCACCCCCTTCCCCACAAATCCTTTCTTCCCAGAAATGCTCAGTCTGAATAAAATGATTATCTAAAGCACATCTTTTTTCTTTCTTCTTTCCCATCAGCATTTCCTGTCCTCTCACCTTAAAAAAACAGCGCTGGGAACTTTTCAGCCAAAAGTAGCCATGTGGAGCTTGAGTTATTTCAGATTTACACAGGCCCTCTGCTCACATCCTGTCGGGTGCTAAAATCCCGCAGCTGTTCTGCTAGGACCACCCGGCTCGCCACAGACCACATCTGAGAAAAGGATCCCTCTCGCTTCCAGAACTCCTCATCCAGTTATTCTTGGACAAAAGGTAAAACGAAGAGCAAGCCAACTGTTCGCTGCTGCAGAAACAAAGCCCATCCAGCCATTTATCACCGCCCGCGACACGGGTGTGCTTTAAACACAGCCACCTCGCCCATTACAGCTTTAAACGATAACACGATATTATATCAGAAATGACAAATGGCACCGGGGGGGCTCAACCTATACACAATCGATACCTGCTCGGGAGGAAGAGCCGTCTCAAAGACATCCGCAGAGAGAACAGGGATTCTCATAATACTGCAATGTTTTCTTGGTATCCTTATGGAACCAGAGGCCAACAGTACTCATTTGGGCGTGACATTTTTTCACCGGCCCTCTGTAGCCCCCAGACGTGCAGGGAGTGTCAAACCATTATCTCTGTCCTGTATCTATGCTATATTGGATTCTAAGAGGCGCGGGCCAAGGAAATTGATTAGGTAGCTCCCTCCGCAGCTTAAAACTCATTTTGGCCAGACGTACACAAAGGCACGGCGCTTAGAGACACCAGGTTCAATGAAAAATGGCCAAAGTGTCATTAGGGAGCTTATGCCCTAGGGCTTTCTCTCAGTTTGGTCCCCCAATGTTTTTTAAAACCCTAGTGCTCCTACCCACACCCCGCCCCTGAGAGGGGGCAGGCTTTCGTGTTGAGATTGCAAAGAGGTGACTGCAGAGAAGTGACTCTTCTCCAAGTGATTGATGATGGAAAAATGTCACCGGCTGCCACCTGCCTCCCCTGGTGTAGTTGTATTTAGGTGAGGCCGGACAGAGAATGACTTGGAAAAGGGAGAAAGGATTCATAGCAATGGTGTTGGCAGAGAGGAGAGGTGGAGCAATGAATGCTGGTAGGCAGGTGAAGAGAAACCATCTTCGACGACAGGGCTACCCACGCTTGACATCCTGCCTCCAACGACCAGGACCGCTCAGAAGCGAGATGATTTTGTGTATCTACACAGGCCTCAAACCCTCATGCAGTCGCCTGCAGAGTATTATCAAAGGCACAGCCTTGCAGAGCTTCAAGCCTAGGGTTTTGGATTCAGCATGCTTGAAATTTATGCTACAGAAGAGTCTTCAGGTAATTCTGATTTTTTTCAGCCAGATTTGAACATCAATGGCTTAAGCCAGTGGGGTGCTGGTAAATGTTTAAGACCTAGATCTTAAATTGTAGCATTTTGGGATTTTCAAGGTGTCCCTATTCCTGCCATGGCCAACTGCAGGCAGCCACTGAAGAAGCCAGAAAGAGTTGCTGACAATGAGGCCCAACTAGATGATTTAAGCTGGCTCCAGCCCCTGACTAGCTTAAATCTAAAGAAAATAGGAGGAAATTAATAAGAGTGTGTGATAGGGAGACACCAAATCAGTCTCAGTGGGGGAGGGGAGACATCAAAAAGTGTGACGACAGAGCTGAGGAACGTTCTCCTGTGTAAGAAGCCCACCCACGTGCCGTGTCCTAAGATGACGCTGTTCATGCAGGCCCATGGAGTCATGACCATGTTTACCTTGGACCGTTCTCCACCTCGAGTTATGAGAGCCACGATCAAGGAATAAAGGTTAAGAATCAATAAAATCACTGTGCTCTGATGATAGATGTAGAAAAGCATCATTTAAAAACCCTTAATTAAATTACTAACTCCGGCAAGGACTACTAATTAGTGTTGAAACCATTTGGTAAGTGGTTGATGGGCAATCGTACATTGGTTTAGTGAGAAAGGAGAGCCACAGACGTTACTTTCTAAAGCTGGGCGTGGTGTGCATGTCTGTAGTGTCAGTACTTGGGAGGCTAAGTCAGTACTTGGGATCGCAGATTGTCTCAGCTGCACAAATACTGGGATTACAAGCGTGCACCACCACACCCAGCTAAACGGTCTGTTCTTATGGACTAAATGCCATGATCACAGCTCATGAGTACCTTGGGGTCCAGGAACACAGTCTTCCCAACCTGCTTCCTGTGGCAATTTCCAGGCTCTCGTGATCTACCTGGATCCGTGTTTGCAGGAGACAGCAATCTAAGGGTGTCAGGAGCCACGTGAGCCCCAGCAATTTAGTAAGAACCTATTCCAAAATTTAAAAAGTGATAATAATAAAATAGGGCTGGGTATGTAGCTCAGATGTAGAATGCTCTTGAGTTCAATTCCCAATACCATGCATACAAAGAAAAGGTTGCTTTCTAGTCTCAAGGGGGGTGAGTCAAACTTCCATCACCTTAGGCCAAGAGGCTAATGGGGGCATCATCAATTTGGAGCAAACAGAATGTGTGCTTTCAAGCTATATCGCAATAGAACCTATACCTTTGATGCGTTCTGGTAAAAGAAAAAAACAAAAAACAAAAAAACCTCAAAGTCCAGCTTGAACCCATAAGGTTTTATGAATCACTTCTACAGGGGATAGAGGAACAAGTTCAATGACAAAAGGAAACTCCCAGACAAATTCAGAGGGAAGACAGTCTTCAGAACCGTCCACTCAATTTTTTTCTACAATTCTGGATCCCCAAACAAGGACCATGGGAGATGTACAAGGACTTATAGGACAAGAGCATCGGATGCAATGTGTGGACCTGGAGCTGGTAGCAGTTGGATCCAGCTAAAAAGAATATTCCTGGTGTGACTAGAAAAATATGAATCGATCTGGCTATTAAAAAGATAAAAATTGTCGAAATGGAAAATAAATGTTGGTGACTGCAAACAGTGGGTTATATAATAGCATGTATACTATGATCTTAAAAAGACATATATGCACAGAGAATGTTCTGGATGTATGCACACTAAGATGTTATGGTGGTCATCTCTGGGCGACTGAGAATAAGATGGTTTAGTTTTCTTATTTTTGCATGTCTTTGTTTTCTAATGTTTTACAATTCTCACAGTTTACTCCTATCTTTTTGGGTTTTTTTTTTTTGTACTGGGGATTGAACCCAGGGGCATTCTACTTCCAAGCTACACCCCTAGTCCTTTTTATTTTTTGTTTTGAAACGGAGTCTCTCTAGGTTTCTGAGAGTCTTGCTACATTGCTGAGACTGTCCTTGAACTTGTGATCTTCCTTTCTCAGCCTCCCAAGTACTGGGATCACAGGCATGTACCTCCATGCCTGGCTACCCAGGTTATTTTAAAAGAGAAATAAAATGCTCAGGTGGATCCCTAAAAACCATTAACCCCAAGATATCTTAACATTCTGAAAAAGTAAGTCTAATTCATTCACCTCCAGTACCCAAGCTGGTTTTGGTGTCGCTCACCACTCTTTTCCCAGAAACAGAGTCTAGACTGCAGCTCACGATGTGAGCCTGGTAAATGTTCATTGGCTGAATTGAATCCATGAATCCCTTCTAGCTCTGTAAGGGACACAGATTGTGTGCTCAGACATAGACAGGGTGAAGTAAAGACAGGACAAATGGAAAGATGATTTATTTGATGATGCCGTAAAGTTATAGTACCATGGGGAGCCAGAAGGAGAAGGAAGTATAAAGATAGAAGGCAAAAATCAAACAGTTTGAGGCCAATTCAGGAGGTGACACAACTGGGTAGGAATCGGCATTGGGTCTTGATAGTCCGTGTCTTCTACTAGTTCTTCTACTATTAGTTTTCTACTCTACTAATAGTCTTCTACTATTCTTCTTCTTCTACTTGCTAGGGCAAATAAATGGGGGTGGCATTGACAGCATGGACCTCCTGTATCTTTCTCAGGGGAGACTGGGGTCGCATGTACCCCAAAGCAATCAGAGAAGTGCGTGGAATCCGCATAGTACTCTTGCTGCCCATCTTCATTTCCTTCAAATGGTCGACTCATCCCAGCCACTCTTACCCCTCTGCCCCATAAAAAGAAACACACAAACACACACAGAGAACACCTGGCACTATGAGACAGAAGGTGGTGGCAGTGGCTTTGACTTCAGGAAATCAGGCTGTGAGTGGGCCAGTCACCCATCAGCTGAGTATCTTATTCTGCATTGAGAAGAAATTGCTGATGGTTTGTAGGTAATCTTTTTTTTTTTGTGGTACCGGGGATTGAACCCAGGGGCGTTCTGTAGGTAATCATTTTCCCATGAGAACCATGTGAGGAAACAGAGGACACGTGTGTGTGTGTGTGTGTGTGTGTGTGTGTGTGTGTGTGTGCACAATCCACTCACACGTAGCTGAGAATCTTGAATCCCATTGAGCAAAGTCATCTACAAACGAAGAAAGCACTTTTACAAATCCCTAGATCCCTGGGTAAATCTTCCCTTGAAAAACCATGTGTGGCTTTCCAACATCTCTGTGTGTGGCTTGCTGTAAATATTGAAGGCACAGGGGATGGGCCAGGTCAATAGGAACTGGACTCGGAGCTACAGAGGACATGGCCACACCATGGACATTCTTGGGCTCCACACCCTTGTGCTTTTGCCGTCTATCTTAACTTCAAAAAAGGGCCCTTGTGCATTGGGAGACCTGAGCATTCGCAAGGGAGACAGAACCTTTCCCACAGTATCCTTTGAACTCTCACATTATCACAGAGTGGAAACGGGGGTGTCTGGAGAATGCCCTGATTTAGTTGATCTTTTGTCTCTCGCCAGAGGAAGGGTCACTTTCTGTAGCCGCTAGGAATCCGGTACACAGTGTTCTCTGGATAACGTTGAAAAATGAGTTTGAAACTCATTGCCTGCGTTCCTCTTGCTCACTCTGCCAAGTTCAAGGAGAACGAGAAAGGACAGCCCACTTGTCCTGACTGGAAGGGCTTTTAAAATTCCATCTTAGCTTAGGCAATCATTAAAAAGGCACGAGGTAACTTCATTAAACGTCACTAAATAAAGGCTTGTGTCTAAATGTGGGGGTATTGGCCCATTGAATCTATATAGGCTCTATCCCTCTTCAGGTGTGTGTGTGTGGGGGGGAGAGAACTACGGGGGAAAATTAAGAGCCACTCATATTTAAACCATCTGGGAACAAAGATTGACAGAAAACCCTCCCTGTAGTTCACCACTTTTTATTCTGAGTACACTCATCAAAGGGAAAAAGGGAGTCTCAGATTACCCAGAGTGAGGGGAACTCCGACAAAATGTGCATCATTTTGATTCATTACTAGCGATCAATTCTTAAGTCATTTGATCAAGGTAATTAACTTCATCCCATCGAGTGTTTAATCATCTGCAACTATGTGCTCAATGTCTGTTTAGACTGGCAACTCCATGAGGGCAAGCCCTGCCTCCCTATCACTCTGCATGCTCAGTGGGGATCAGAGTCCTTTACCCACCTTTGTTAAATGAGTGAATGAATGGATCTCCTAAAACTATGCTGGAGCCCTAGTGGGGGCTTACTAAATATAGAAGGGAGAGGAGAAGGAAAGTAGGAAGGAGGAGAGGGAAGCCAGAAGAGAGGGAGGGAAAGAAGGAAGGGAGGAAAGGAAGGCCAGACATAGCATGTTGTACATGGTAGGTGTTCCATGAGACATGTGTAATATCCTAAGACCATCAAGCACAAAGCCAGAGAACTAGGCTCAAGGTTGCAACCATCACTTCTTCATCAAGGTGTGTAGAATCACCTCATTTACTTAGGCGTGTTTTTTTCCAATCGCGTTTTGTTAAATGTGATCCTCCTGCTCAGCAATACTGTCTGTCTGAGGACAGCAATCGACATGAGTGTAAAGTCATAGCCCCTCCATACCCCTCTTCCTGATGTGTTGCTCCTGATGTGTTAACCCACTGCGTCGCTTCTGCTGGTTCAGACCCCCTTTCTATCTAACACATTTGTTGTCAGGAGAGACGCTGAGCTCCTTTGTATTTCCCTTGGTCTGCTAGAATCAATTCAGACCTTCCTCCAGGTTTTTGTTTACAGCATAAACATGTACATGGCAGGGATGGTGCCCTGCATAGGCTGTTCTTTGGAGCTGGGGTACCTTAGTGGAAAAAGCAACATGGCCTCTACCCAGGGCATCTACTGTCTTTGGAGGGAAACAGGTAAGAAAACAACACTGATATGGACAATATCATTTCAGAGAGCCACCGAAGCTATGAAAAAGATAAGATGGGGTAGGGGGAGATTCTGCAGCCTGGATGTTCAAGGGAGGCTTCTCAGGAGATGACCATTAAGCGACACGAGAGTCTGGCAGGAGTAAGTGCAGAACGCAGAGGTTGAAAAGAGCCAGCAGCAGGTCTGTAAATAGAGGAGGTAAGAGGTGCTGGGGAGTGCTGGGTGAGGGCAGGGACATGAAGTAGGAGCAGCAGTCACAGGCCAGCTCCTGCAGGGAAGAGCCGGGTGTAGCCAGGTGTGATGGGCGGCCATTGGAGGGTATCGCTAGGAGGGTGTGGGGATCTGATTTATGTTCTGCAAGATCGAAGCCCCGATTCCCAGAAGCCACATGTCTAACCCAACAAAACAACTCCTTGTTCCTAATCAAGTGTATCGTAGCAGGGTGTTGGGAGAGAGAACCTGGAAATGGTGGACCTTCCTACATGAGTTTTCAGAACAACAGAATTCTCCTTTGTTGCTTTATGTAGCCTGAGCCAGTGAGACTGTACCGACATTGGGAATAGATGCCCTGGAGTGATCCCTGACTAAAGCTATATTTTACCCCACACTTAATTAATTTGTAAAACTAGAATGAAACCCCATTTGGCTGATGGTGACTAAGCCTTTGAAATTTCTTGGTAGTTTCTTCTACTTTATAGGATCAGACCCTGGAGTGTCCTGCTTTCAACAAAGCCAATGGTCCCTCCAGGGAAAATGTCATCGTTCTTAGAAAATGTCATCGTTCTTTGTTATGGAACAAAGTTTGAATGAAGTAACAAATTCTACCCATATGCAAAATTAAAATGGAAGATGGATTTTGGTAATGCGCTCTTTCTGCTGATGTGCTAACAAGATACAGCATACAATTCTGTCAACAGGCTTAGGAGAAGGTCCGTCTCCTTCCTTTTCTCTCCCAAGCTCTGTCTGTTCTTGTAGCATCTCTGGAGCCAGTGAAGTAATTAATGGGAAAAGTACTCAATGCCACACCAACTTCACCCGAACATTTCTAAAATGGATCAGAATTCTATAAATGACAGTTTATGCATCTATCAGATGCATCTGGTGAAATGTGTATTTTCCTTTCAGAAGGTGTTTCTCTTACGGTTAGTCTGAACATCATGTGATATTACAGTTGCTAGGGTAACTCCACTTTTTTTTTTTAAGGAGAACAACAGAGTAAATAAGCATGTAAATCGACTTTGGTGCTATGTAAATTCTAGTGAATCTGTTATCGTTACCTTGACGATAAAAAAAAAATAGAAGAAGCAGCAGCTGGCATTTATCTTCTCTGGCCCCTAGTATGCTTTGGTTTGAACTTAAAATTTATAAGTTACATGTGGGTATGTGCTGAAGGCTCTGTAGATATACACGAAGCAACGCTGTTGAACAGGAAAAAAAGCCTGGACAAGGATGATAGATCACATAAGAACCAGGGACGAGGTAAACGAAGGATGAGATGTTCACAGACCAGCGGCGATCCGTGTGTTTATTCTGAGCTGTCACAGAGAAAGACCACCTGGGTGGTACCTGGGCTTCCGGGGTAGCCAGAAACCCTGTCAATATCCAGACAGCTTGCTCACCTGATGTCTCACCTGGGACTTGCCCACAGTCTCTGCCTTCCCAGCGCTTTGGACAATCTGCAAAGTTGCTCGTGTCCTTTTGATAGGCGGACATTACAGAGGTGACGTGTATGATTAAGTAATGACAACGGGTGCCTGTTTCTAGATAGTTCCCACTTTTCTCAACTACATATTCGCTAATTCCTCCAACCCAGTTTCCATTTCATAATTGAGGCTGGCAGTGGAGACCCGGTGTAGTCAGTTTGGATGAATGCCTTGGAAGAATGAACGAGGAAAAGATGCTCTGACGGAAATCCCTTTTGAGGAAAGAGGCATTTTTTGTAATAAAATGTGTCATTGCTGCCATCCATAAAGGTTGAGAAAGAGTAGTAAAGGGGAAGATTTGGGACTCTGATGAGGAAAAGCCCAACAGAACACAGTCTGACCAAATGGCAGGGTTTGGACTCATTTCTCCTTTTAAAAGAAATCATACTGAAAGCACAGTTAGGTTTTTAGGGAATGGATGCTTTGAATTGCCAAGTGACTAAGAAAACTTACAATCTTAAATTATTCGTTTAAAATACATATGATAGGCATTCCTGTAGGAAGAATTTTTTTAAAGGCTATACCTTGAAAATAACAAATTGATAGCAAATTCTGCATCTATCCTTTGGTGCCTGGATGCTATGACTATTTTGGAAGTATTAAAATATTACAAAGAAAAATTAAGTGTCCTTTGGGTCTCTCCTCATGACGTGAGGCTCATAACCTAGTGATGACTATTTCCTTAATGGGATTACGGGATCTTATCAAACCTCACAAAATAGGATTGCATTTCCTTCACGAAACAACCACCTATTTTAATTTTCTTTGAAATTGGGAAGCACTTTGCAATTTGAGTGTACAGGTAATATGCTCCAGTTCTTCCCCAACTCTCCCTCTCCACCCTACCCTGAAAGCAAAGCTTTTGTTGAATCTATGGTATGCTTTATAATGGGCGGGGTCTTAGAACTGAGGAAACTAAACACAAGAGGGGTCAGGAGCTAAAAGAAACAAAAGCAGCCTGGCATGGTGGTGCACACCTGTCATCCCAGTACTTGGGAGGCTGAGACAGGAGGATCTCAGGTTCAAGACCAGCCTCTGCAACTTAGCGAGACTCTCAGAAACCTATGTTTAAAAATAAAAAAATAAAAAAGGCTGGGGGTGTAGCTCAGAGGTAGAATGCCTCTGGGTTCGATACCCAATACACACACACACACACACACACGGAGCAAAAATGCAATAATACAATGAAGGGGATGCAGAAGATGCAGTTAGCTCTAAGGTTCCTTCTGCATCTCAGATGACAGGCAGAGAAATTAACAGCTAATTCGAGATCTATCAGGGGCGGTATTGCCTTTCTATCGAAATGGTGAGTTGGGAGAGAGAGCTGCCAGGGAGCGCCTGCGCATTCTGGGAGGTTCTGAGCACCTCAGCAGACACTAGCATGGCACCGCTGTCTGCTTTATCCATGACATGACGGGGCCTTCCACCGGGGAACAGCAGGGGAGCCCGGGATTGGAAGGTAACAGAGGTTAATTTATGGAAATTATCCAGGTCACGCGACCAGTTGGACGCATCAAGCTGAGCTTAGGAGAGGAGCAGTAAGGTATGTAGGATCTGACTTCTAACAGGTCGTGAGACAATGACAGTTATCAGGAGTCAGGCAACTTTGGGAAACAAAAGTTAACATTTCCTCAGCTCTTTCTATGCACCATGCGCCGAGCAAAGACACACAACAGTGGGAGAGAGGCACGATCCCCATTTCACAGATGAGGAAATAGAGACTCAGGGGCTTCCAGAACAAAGTCAGTAAGAGACAAGAGCAGCCAGGTGTGGTGGAGCATGCCTGTAATCCCTGTAGTTGGGAGGCTGAGACAGGAGGATTGCAGGTTTGAAAGCAGCCTCAGCAATGTAGTGAGACCCTCAGCAACTTCGTGAGACTGTTTCAAAATTTAAAAACTTTTAAAAAGGGCTGGGGTTATAGCTCAGAAGTGGAATTCCCCTGGGGTCAATCCCCTGTCAGTACCAGAAAAACAAACAAACAAAAACCAAAAGACACACACACACACACACAATCAGGGCCAACTTCCACATTGGGCACCAGATGGACAAGTTGCCACATTACTCACGGGCCCACACACAAATTTTATTTTCTTTTGAAATCAGAAGAAAATAATAAAATTTTAGATAGAAGAAACTGTTTACATACAGAGTGTTAATTTATTTGTCTTTTTTGGTACTAGGGATTGAACCCAGAAGCATTCTACCTCTGACCTACACCCCCTTGGCCCTTTCTTTTTTTTTAATTTTGAAACAGGGTCTAGATAAATTGCTAAGGGTCTCACTAAGTTGCTGAGGCTCGCCTTGTACCTGTGATCCTCCTGTCTCAGCCTCCCAAGTGCTGGGATTACAGACGTAATACCCTGGCTCATTTGTTTTTTTCTTTTTTTAATGAAGGGAGGGTCCCCGCCAGCAAAGGTGCTATGGGCTCACAGATGTCACAGTGCAGACCTGACGGACAGAGCTGGAACTGAACATCAGATCCAAAGTCTTGCTTCTCAAAATGTGGTCCGAGGACCAGCAGTCTAGGCACCGCCCACAGGAAGCTCCTGTGAGATCTAGAATCTTGGAGGCATTTTAATGAGACCCCAGAGGACTCATTTGCAGGCTACAATTTGGGACACCCTTGACTGAATCCTCAACCAATAGTTCATACTAACTCTCATTCCTCACTTCAACCCCAGAAATCTGAGGCTACACTGGACCCCGCAGCCACGCTGGTTAAGGACGGGGCTGGTCCCTACCCCTGGCTCAGGTGTGGCCTTTCCCTAAGACAGGCAGACTACAACAGTACATGAAGAAACACACTCTGAGATACCAATAGGATATCGAGATGACAATGTTGATAAAGTCGCGGATCTTCTGTTACTCTTGACTTGTGCCCTGCGAAGTCATTAGGGAGCGTGTCCCGGTCCTGGTCACCTACCACAGTAACCAGTGCTGTATGAACGACACGTGGCTTGGGAGGGAGTTCTCGGCCAGTCTCACTTGGGTGTTCACCATAACAATGCTCCTAGCAACCTCCAATTAAGAGGGCTTTGAGAAGTCCAGCTGGCTCCCTGCACTGGGGGGTGGGCATACTGAGCCTAGCAGCCGCTCCTCCCCGAAGGACTCCAGGCTGCCCTCTAACAACTGCTGGCTAGGGGTGTCCACGGACTTTTAAGGGTGAGGACAAGGAACTATATTCTTTGAGGGCTTTTAGGGAGAAGCTAAAGATGGAGGGGTGGAGGTGGCAGGGTGGAGGGGGGTGGAGGAAAGAGGAAGAGAGAATTGGAGAAAATTTGGGGGGAGAGATCGAGACAGAAAGGACTGGAAATGCCCTTATAACTAAGGAACAATGACTAGCGGTAGAAGATCACCACCTGTCATCAAATGCCTAGTGAATGAAGGAGCAGGGGGGATTGAACTGTCACCGAATGAGAGCGACCTGGAGTCAAAGGACGCGTGTGTGCATGCGCGTGTGCACCCTTCACAGTTGTCGTAATGATCTGAAGTTATCTTGTTTATTTAATTGTGTGTGTGTGTGTGTGTGTGTGTGTACACCCTGGGTCTCCTTTGCAGACACCCCTCAGCCAGACACACGGCTAGCACATCAGACATGCTCGTAACACTAGCTGGGTGCAGCTATTAAAGGGGGGCGGAGGGCCAGCCTGGGGGATACCTCTCTAAGCACCGGTCAGGACACCACAGACCTGAATTTAAGGAATCCAGAGGAGCCGGTGGGAATTTCCCATTCTGACACCGCTCCCGATTCCCTGCAGGCCAGGGGCAACACAACTGTCTTCTCCACCCACTACCTGGAGGAGGAGACCACCCGCCTTCCCCGGGAGGTTTGTGGGAAGCAGAGCAGATAATAAACGTGAGCATGCTCTCGAAGTGACACCATGCCACCGGCGATGGCGTGAGGAGGACACCTTCTCCAGGCCCTGGCTGACTTCCGACTGCCGAGCCCTCTGCGGGAGCCCCGGAGGGCCACGGAGGAGGAAGACGAAAAAACCCAAGATGCCCTTCCACAGCCGGGATGCCCTACCAGATACCCGTGCTGCACGCCATTCTAAAGGTCAGACTAGAAGCTTGGGAAGAAAGACATTCGCAAAATAAATAAGTAAACAAATAAATAATTAAATAAATAATTAAAAAACATGCAAAAGTTTTTCCATTTAGACCCCTAGAAATGGACGCCCTGTGATTGATGCCCTACGCATCTTTTCCTTTGCTTTTCTCCCACTATTCCATTTTCCCCTGTCACCCTCCCACCTCCCCGCAGCTGTGCCAGTTTTGCTTGGGGACCCACTTGGAAATGGCTCTGTTTCTCTGGATTTATCCAAATATGACTCTGAGGACACCCTTCCTTGGACTTGCGCAGCCCTAGTTCCATTTCAGGGTGTTCTTGGTTGGAACTCACACTGCCAAGGTAGAACCCAAAAGACAGCCAACCGAGGGTGTCCCAGAGACACCTGGCCTGACAACAGTCCACCGGCAAGTGTCGCTGTCATTCTACAGGAGGGAGCTGGAGGGTGGAGACCTGTGGGCAGGTGGCGAACAGACACAAACCGCAAAAGTCAGCCTGGCCTTAGCGCCCTGTTCCACTGGCCCATGATAATATACCTAGATGCTTAATCCCCGTGCATGTACCTGTATTATTATTATTATTATTATTATTATTGTTATCACTATTATTATCATTATCATTATTATTATTTCGTGTGGTGTTAGGGATTGAATTCAGGGGCATTCTGCCTCTGAGCTAAAACCCCAGCTCTATTTTATTTTATTTTTTATTTTATTTTATTTTGAAACCGGGTCTCACTAAATTGCTAAAGGTCTCACTAAGTTGCTGAGGCTGGCCTTGAACCTGCAATCCTCCTGTCTCAACCTCCTAAGTCCTGGGATTAGAGGCATGCACCAGTATTATTATTTTTTAACACTTAGGGAATTTTGTTTTATTTTATGGAAGCCACTGACTTCGGCCTCTCATCGGCTGCTCCTGTTTGCAACCGGCTGTGACTTTTCTGAAGGCAGAGGCCATCCTTACCAGTCATGGCAGCCACAGTTCATATTTTTAGGTGCAGGAGGAGCACTGTGCAGGGTGAGCATCACTTTGAGCATTAGCTCATCGGACCTGCCCAAGACGCTCCTGAGACTGGTGCCATCATGAGCTCATTGTACAGAAGAGGAAATCAAGGCTGATGGGGGGGGGAGGTAATTCATCAAAGGTTGCACAAATGCTAAGAGGATTCAAATCCACAAAGCTGACCTTCTGAGCTATTCCCTCTACTCACATGGGGCTTGGTAGTGTGTGTGTGTGGTACTGGGATTGAACCCAGGGGTACTCTACCTCCGAGCTACACCCCCAGCCCTCGTTTATTTTTATTTTGAAACAGGGTCTCACTAGGTTGATGAGAGTCTCACTACTTGCTGAGGCTGTCCTCGAACCTGCAATCCTCCTGTCTCAGTCTCCCAGGTATTGGGATTGCAGGCGTGCACCACTGCTCCTGGCTGGCAGAGCTTCCTAACCATGCTCTGGTTAAGGGTATCGCGTGGCAGGGAAAGCCCTGAGTCCCCTTACAGGCCACAGATTCTAGCTCTGTCTCTGAGCTGTGAAACTTCAGCAAGTTACTGGAATGTCGCGAGCCTCAGTTTCCCCATCTGTTAAATAAATAATAATAGTTTTCACACTGGACTGTTGTGAGGATTTAACAACATAATCTGGCCCAGAGGAGGCATGTAGTAAATTTTACAAAAGATTTGAGTTTAGTCCCAGAGTTAAGATTACATAAATATTTGCTGAGCATGCCAGACAGACCCAGGAATGCTTCTTTTCTCTTTTATTTCTCCCTCATCTATCCACAGAGCAGCCTATGTTTAGTGGGCACTAGATAAAAACCGTTAACTAACTAGAATTTTCCTAGACATCTTTTGAATATTTCAAATGTAAAGCAAAACAAAATGATAGTCACAGTTCAGACATTGTAGGGCCTTTAAAAAAACAAACAAAATAAAGATTTGGCCCTTGGAAAGGAAACCAACAACAAAAACAATTAAAAAAACTCTCAAAAATCTTTTATTAATTTTTACATGTAGTATATACTTGGAATTGAATTGGTGGAAAAATAACTCAAATTCTGTCCTGGTCCTCTTGGGACTTATACTTTAATTTGCTAAAACTAACCAAAATTGATATGGTTCAGAGTTTCAAGTAGAGAGATGTTTCTCTATAATTCTTCACTTCTAACATGACTCTCTTATTCTAGGCAAAATGAGATAGAAAAATAATAGACCTGGCTAGATGCACAGATATGCATAAAACATCATTTTTTGTCTAGAAAGTTACAATGATTTTTAAGGCTTTATGTTTTTGCGGTCCTTTTTTTGTTCTTCTTTATTTATTCATATGAAGCAGGATGACTTATTAATCTAACTATAAATTTCTTCCTTAGGTTGCAATTTTCATCTGGGGGAAAACCCTTTTTCATATTAATGATCTGTATCATTTGTGGTAACAATACCTTTCTCCCTTTGTTTAAAAAAAACAATCATAATGATAGTAATAAAATAGCGCGAAATTTCCTCTTCATATCAAAGTCAATCAGAGAATAAATGAGGAAAACACGTATCTCGATGCCATGTTTTATCTTGAGAAAAAAAAATCAACAATTTTTATTATATAGAGAACATATAGCTCATGCATATAGCTCAGAATCAATTAATTTAAAGTAATAATTTGTACAAACACCCTCACAAAAATTTTAAAGGGTATTAAACACCCTGTTTTATAAACATAACACTTAATTTAGGAAAAAAAAACATTTAGAAGGTAATGCATTTAGGATAAGTGCACAACACATGAAAATAATAAATGAAATTTTCCCAGTTTAGAAAATGAATGTAATTAATTAACATTTAAATTACATTTTTAATTGCAATCATGCCCTCCCAGGGGACTCATAAGGGACCATAATTGCAATTAAAAGCATGTGGATTAGATAATAAAACAATGCACACTGTCTGAAATGTGCGATTTAAAATGGAAAACAGACATTGTTATCGGCACATCTAACTTAATTGTAGCTATAAAGCAAATGTGCTGTACAAAATAAAATTCACATACGGGAACATTTAATTCTGGAGTCTCTTAAAGGGGACACGCTTGAGAGCACATTTTATGACAGGTTCTGCTGGAAACAGCCCTTTAAGGCTTTCGGATCGAGGGCTGGTGCCTTAATGTTTTTGCATTAATAAAAGCAAAGCTGAATGTTCCTATTAAAACACACAGATACACTTAAGTAAGAGATGAAATCCGATGTCTAAATTTAAGCCGTAGAGCATAATTCTATTAGCTGGACAGACTGTAAGGCTATATAATTTTAAAACAGAGCTTTTTCTTTCTTTCTTTCTTTCTTTTTTTTCTTTTCTTATTTTACTGTCTCTCCCTCCTCTTGGGCGGATCATCGTGAAAGGTGTAGGGACCTGAACTTAGAAAAAGGAAAGCTGGCGATATATGTATTTGGTATTGTTAGAGCTGGACTGAGACTCCACCCCAAAGTCCTGACACCCAATATCCTCCACTCTGAGAAAGACAGGTCAGTGTACTTTGATTGCGTATAAAGGTTTCCTATTTTAGAACCATTAAGCTCACCATTATTAGATCAGGAACCTTTTTTCCACACCAGTGTATGTGTTCTCATCTGGGGTGTATTTGGCCACAACCTGGGGGTCAGATGCTACTGGCGGTAGAGGCCAGAGATGCTGCTGAATATTCTACAGTGTACACTATGGCACCCTTTACCCACCCTTTGCAAGGATTTATCTAAGGGTGAGAAGCCCTGGTCCATGTAGAGAGAGGGAAAGCTGGGTGTGGCGGTGCATGCTTGTAATCTCAGTACTTGGGGGGCAGAGACAGGAGGAGCACAGGTTTAAGGGCAGTCTCAGTACCTTAGCGAGACCCTCTGCATTTTAGTGAGAACCTCTGCACTTTAGCAAGACCCTGTTTTAAAATAAAAAATAAAAAGGGCTGCGGGTGTAGCTCAGAGGTAGAATACCCTTGGATTCATTCCCCAGTATGAAAGAGAGAGAGAGAGAGAGAGAGAGAAAGAGAGAGAGAGAGAGAGAGAGAAGAGAGTGGAGAGATGCCAAACCTCTAGCAAAGAGGGCTCAAATTTTGGGATCTGCCTGCCAGGAAATATGAAACTTCATCTCTCCTAAGTGGAGATGATCAAAACTCTTTGAGACTCATATTACCGTAACAGAGGCTGCAGTCTTCTGTTTTGGAGCCTAGACGTCAATTTCGTTTGCTTACTTATGAGGAAGAGTGACTCTGTTTACAGCATAAATGGTAGCGTGAAATTGGAAGCCACGTAACTCTAGACATGCAGTGCAACCCAAAGACAAAGGTCTAGACTTTGGGGCTAGATAGATCGCCATTCAAAACTTGGCTCTGGAGTACCGGCTGTGCCGACTCTGCCCAAGTCAATTTTCCTCTGCTAGTTTCAATGTTCATATCTATTGTAGAAACAGTAGCATAAGCCAAGCATTCTTGCCATTGTTGGTGGTATAAAGATTAAAAAAAAAGCCCATAGATGTAAATATATACCCTTATACATATATCCACTGACCATTTCTGTATATATGTATATATTTTCTCTGTTTCTCTCTTTCTCTGTCTCTCTCTCTTTGTCTCTCTCTCTCTCTCTCTCTCTCTATATATATATATATATATATATATATATATATGGATACATATATAGAGAATGCATATATAGGGTACATTTAGATAGAATACACAAATAGGATACATATATATGAACACACACACATATAAAACATATACCTATATATAAACATATGCCTATAACTATATATAAAACTATTGGACAAATACCTTTATAAGTATAATATACATTGTCTTTTATGATATACAATGCACACATGTGGGCATGCACAGGAACAAAAGTTCTTAAATGATATAAAAGCTCCCATGAAAACAGGAAACTATTCTCAAGACTTTCAGTTCTGAGCACTGTGCAGAACAGATCAAAGATGATTTCTGCTCTTGAAGGGGAGGGGAAATCAGAGCTACTTCCTTTGGTAAGTTTGTATTCACATACATGCACAGTTCACTGTATTCTACAAACTCGTGTGCTGAAGAGTTTTCCAAGGCCTCCCATATGCCAGGGACCACCCTAGCCTCGGGGTGTTGTTGAAAAGAGAGAAGGAAGGGACTTCAGGTAGATGACAAACCATTGGTGCACAGCTGCAATCCCAGTACTTAGGAGACTGCAAGAGGAGGATCCAGGTTCAAGACCAGCCTCAACAACTTAGCGAGACTCTCAGCAACTTAGAAAGACTCTGTTTCAAAATAAAAAGGTCTGTAGGTGTCACTCAGAGGTTGAACATGCCTGGGTTCAAGTCCTAATACCCCCCTAAAAAATTTGGGACTTGATCCTGGGACCATGGGCACTCCTGGAGGTTTAGGCAGAAGATTAAAACCAACAGATTTGCATTTGATAAGAGATGACTGTCGTGTGGAGCACTGGTCCAGGAAACACGAGGCCTGGAGACAGGGGGTGTGGCAATGATGCTGAGAAGCTAGCAGCAGCACAATTAGGCTTGCGGAGTTTCCCAGCTTGGAGGTAGAGCTGACACCAGCAAACAATGCAGATTCTGTTTTAAAGAATCCCACACATGTGGCCACCAACACTTAATTTCTTACTGTAACGGAAAACAGCACAAATGAAGGCATAAGGCCACTTAGGCCGGAGACCATCAACCCTAGATGCCTCCCCATCTCCTTACCTAGGGCGAGTAAAAATTACAGATACTTAAAGTAGCATGCACGGACCTCTGGACTCGGAATGGGTGGATGGATGGGGAGCGGACAGTCTCTGCAATTCTCATGCTAGGCATGTTTTGAGAAGACAGTGCTAGGGTAAATATTGTTTATTTGTAATGCAGACCACTAGAAGCAACCAATAAATAGGGTTCTGACCAGTATTCCGTAAGCTGAAAAGTCTGATCTCTAGGGTGTTGACACAGGGATGCTGTGCCCTGCTTTCTTTTCCTCTTCCAGCAGGAAGACTGTGTGTCCCGGTTTGTGATCCACGGGATGTAGGCAGAAGCCATGTACCTCACTTCCAGGGTTTGTCTGCACCTTCTTCAGGGATTTTGAAAGCCACGTGTTCCAGGTGGGAGAGGAAACCTAAAAAGAAGTTCACATCCGATTCGCCCCTTGGAGGAGGTCAGCCTCAGGGGCGTTCTACCTCAAAGCTACACCCCCGGCCCTATTTTTTATACTTTATTTTGAAACTGGGTCTCACAAAGTTGTGGAGGGCCTCACTAAGTAGCTGAGGCTGGCCGCGAACCCGGATCCTCCGGTCTCTGCCTCCCAAGTACTGGGATTACAAGCATGTGCCACCACGCCCAGCCTAGCATCAGACTTTGTATGCATTAAAGAGGTGTGCTGTGTTGGACCACTGAGAGCGTTTGGACTTGTTTGTTACAGCAGCTAGCATTAACTATCCTAACTAATACAGGGAGATGGAAAATCCAAAGTACCTTTTAGAGTATGCCATGGAATCCACACTCCTTTCATTGAATTTTCCAGTGGTCACCATCATTTTCCTGAGGCAAAGTTTTTGAATAGCCATAGGTGCTGTTTGTTTTGTTCAGGATTGGTATGTTTGAGTGTATTTTAACTCTTTTGGACTTAATAAAAATTTTATTTATTTATTTATTCATTTATTTAATTATTTATTTATGGCGCTGGAGATTGAACCCAGGGGCATGCTACCTCTGAGCTACACCCTCAGCCCTACTTTATTGTTTAGTTTTGAAACAGGGGTCTCGCTAAGTTGCTGAGGCTGGCCTCGAACCTGTGATCCTCCTGTCTCAGCCTCCCAAGTACTAGGATTACTTACAGGTATGTGCCATCACACCTGGCTCATTTTGTTTTTATAAAACAGACTATCTAAATAAGCCACTGGTGTGTGGTGGAGCGGGAGGTGTGTGGTCTCAGTGGGACATTTGACAATGTCTGGGGACAGTTTTATCTGTCTCAACTTGGGGCTGCCTGCGGTGGTACTAGTATCTAGGGGAGTAGATCCTAAACATTCTACAATCAAACAGCCCCTCTCGCTAAAGAATTATTGAGTTCAAATATATCCCTCCTGTCCAGCTGAGGAAGCACGCATTGACCCAACCCAAAGTATGCTCCTTCTTGGGGGCCTAAGGCTCGCTTATCTTCCAGACATAGTCACCCACCTACACTGTCCAAGAGGACAGTGGCCAGGCAGAGCCTACGGTTGAACAAATCAGGCTGTACATGCCCGGCAAGGGGACTGCTGCACGCCCTGTCATCTTGTGGCAATCAGATTGTCAGATGTCTCAGGGACTTGGTGTCACCTGGGCATGAAGAAACACCTCAAAAAACACAGTCAATTTGCACCTTCAACTTCGCCTTCTTCCTTCTAAACTTGGTTTTGTTGCCACCAGACCTGGAAAAAGTCGCACTTGTATCTGTCATAACTTTACACCCCCTTATTTGTCATCTCGGGAGGTGCGACTGGTGAGAACACGTGTCCACAGAAGGCTGCAGGGTCCTCCCCTCTTACTGAGCACACTCACAGAGTCTCCACAGAGAAGGGTTTCATGCTGCAGTGTTGAAGGGATATTCGGGTCAACTGCCACGCAACTGGTCAGTTTGAGGAGCACCAAGAAGCCTCTCATTAAACACAAACACACACACACACACACACACACACACACACACACACACACACACACGTGACTCCCGCTCTCCACATGACACAAAGTGTGAGCTCAGAGTCTAAGGACAGCGTGGCCTGGTGACTGGGAGAGAGACCTTTGGGGTCCCCTCCTCCCCAGGTTTTCAGTCGGGTTTCTCCACTTCTTCACTGTGATTTTTAGTTAAGTTTTAAAGCATGGGCCGTTTGTGGTGGTGCACCCCTGTCATCCCAGTACTTAGGAGGCTGATATAGGAGGATTGCAGATTCGAGACCAGCCCCAGAAACTTAGTGAGGCCCTCAGCAACTTAGTGAGACCCTGTTTCAAACAATAAAAATAAAAATAAAATAGGGCTGGGGGTGTAGTTTGGAGGTAGTATGCCCCTAGGTTCAATCCCTAGTACCACAAACAGAACAAAACAAAACAACACAAGATACGCCTGAGTGCCAGTTTCTTCACCTATATGGAGAAAATAATATCCACCTCCCTGTTTGGTGTGAGGATCAGAAGAGACAAGGTTTATAAAGTGCTCAGTCCAGGGTCCAGTCAAAGTAAATGTGAAATAGATATTTACTGGCATAAAATAACATTTGTTGAATAAAACTAACTCGATAAGAAGAATATGCTAGAAGGGAAAAAGAAGAAATCTTTAGATGGACAAAGAAGGTGACCTAACTGAGGGAGTTGGGAGGGGGGTGGAGGGAAACACACTATAGCACATGATGTACATACACAAACCTATAAGACTCAGTCACTATCCAGAGCATGAAAGGGAGGGAAGGGGGAAGGAATAGGGTGGGATTGGAGGGAGGGATAAATGAGCAATGTGTGCATGTATGATGTTCATACCCTGACATATATCAAAATGTATAATTACGATGCACCAATAAATGAACATAAAAAGTTAAAAAAAAGAATTCTTTTAATAAGAAAACCAGGATCAGGGCCATTAACACAGGTTCTAAGTTTCCAGTAAACTTCTCAAGGGGCAGAGACTTCTGTATTTATCTATCATCTATCTATCATCTATCTATCTATCTATCTATCTATCTATCATCTATCTATCATCTATCTATCTATCTATCTATCAATCATCTATCTATCTATCTATCTATCTATCATCTATCTATCTATCTATCAATCATCTATCTATCTATCTATCTATCTATCAATCATCTATCTATCTATCAATCATCTATCTATCTATCATCTATCTATCTATCAATCATCTATCTATCTATCTATCAATCATCTATCTATCTATCTACCATCTATCTGGCACTGGGGATTGAATCCAGGGGCATTCTGCCTCTGAGCTACACCCCCTGCCCTATTTAAAAATTTTTTTTAATTTGAAACAAGGGTGCACTAAGTTGTAGAGGGCTTCGCTAAGTTGCTGAGGCTGGCCTCGAACCTGTGATCCTCCTGTCTCAGCCTCCTAAGTACAGGAATTACAGTCATGCACCACCACGCCCAGCTGACTTCTGGTTTTGGTTACATTCCCTCCTGGAAAAACTCTCCCCTGATACTAGTTTCTGATGAACCATTGCACATGGGCCCACTAAGCAGATACCACCATCTGAAACTGGCAAGTCCAGGATGAACCTCAGTTTTCAGGCCAGAGCACAGAGGAGAGGGACGCAGCCTGGCCAGTCAGAAAGGAGCTCAGGGTCTAAGTGCCTGCACAAGTGTTGGTGAACACAGTGGTGTGTGAGTCTCAGTGTCAATACGCATGAGCGGCCGTGGCGTCTTGGAAGACCACCGAATTGTGTTTCCAATGGAACCATCAGGCCACTCCTCTCTGACACTGTTTTACTTGCTCCATGAAATGGATCTGAGATACAAACTACGCCTTAACTAGGCAGCCTCCACTCTTGCAGATCTCATTAGTTGCCCAATTGGGCAAGGCGAGGTTTTAATTGCGTGCC
The DNA here is from genome assembly GCA_004027185.1 of Glis glis. Taxonomy (NCBI): domain Eukaryota; kingdom Metazoa; phylum Chordata; class Mammalia; order Rodentia; family Gliridae; genus Glis; species Glis glis. The sequence continues at coordinate 23,896 of PVJS01021494.1, forward strand.
AGAGCTTTATTTTTCTGCCCCAGGCAAACGGTTAAGCACTTTAGTACACCACTGCCACATTAGAAGTTGGTCAGCAAGGAAAAGCGAAAGAGCCATTTTTGGAGAGAACTGAGGTATCTGTCAGCTGCTAGCATTCCCCCCCTCCCCCCAGCATCTACAGCCACCCGAGGGAGAAGCATTTTACCCACCGCCGCCACTACAGCAACGTGTCAAGGAGTAAAGCATGCGCGGTGTGGCACTGCACGGCCTCGTGGTGCGGTGTGGGGAGCGGAGCAGGACAGGCTGGAAGGCGGATGGATGTGGTTCAAATATGGGCCGTGCCACTCACTAGCTTTTGCCTCAGTTTCCTCATCTGTCAGACAGGAACAATGAATGGCAACTCCCTTTTGGGGCTGTTGAGAAGATTTAATGAGAATGAAATGTTACAGGGAAAACCTTGGGCCCAAATTCTGACACCTAGTAGATGTACTGTGTTAGCTATTATTATTATTACTCTCATCCATCCATCCATCCATCCACTCAATCATCCATTCACCCACTTGCCAACCCATTCATTCTGGTATCTGTCCATCCATCCATCCATCCATCCATCCATCCATCCATCCAACCATCCATCCATCCACTCAATCATCCATTCACCCATTTGCCAACCCATTCATTCAAGTACCCAACCATCCAGTCATCCATCCATCCATCCAGTCATCCATCCATCCATCCATCCATCCATCCATCCATCTATCCACCCATCCATCCACTCAATTATCCTTTCACCCACTTGCCACCCATTCATTCAGGTATCCAACCATCTAATCATTCATCCATCCATCCATCCATCCATCCATCCATCCATCCACCCACCCACTGATATATCAGACCATCCACTCAGTCATATATTCACCCACTTACCAGTCCATTCATTCAGGTACCAAACCATCCAGTCATCCATCCATCCATCCATCCATCCATCCATCCATCCATCCACCCACCCACTCTAGCCTCTCTAACAAGTGTTATGGTTTGGGAGACCACTAGGCAGGAGTGCTAGAGAAGAGACACAGGGATGAAATGGAAGGCGTCATAACATAACATCCATCAAGGACCCCTGCTTCCCAAACATCGATGATGTCAGCTTCCTCTAAGCTCGTCCTCCCATGCACGCAACATAAATCCTATTGAGGTACAAAGACCTGAAAGTCCTTATGGAGAAAACTCAAATGTAACTTGAATGCCAGTCCCTGAGAAAAGCCTATTTAAAGGCAAGGAGTGGGGAAGAAGGGATATTATTTGGTAGGTGAAGACATCAGTGTCTCAAACTTCTTTCTTCTAATAGAAGCCTTTCATCTTTCAGAACAGTGCAGTCCAATGTGGCAGGCACTGACTCCATGGTACTACAGAAAATAAAATAAAACAAAAGAAAACTTTTGGCTGCTCAGTTATAACAGGCAGATTTCAAGTGCTCAGTAGCCACAGGTGACTAGAGGCTATCAGAGGAGACATGGCAGATAAAGAACATTTGCACCATCTCAGAAAGTTCTGTTGGACAGGCTTCCTTCTGAGTAATATTTTTTTTTGCTCATCTCAGTATTTCAATCCCTAAGTATGTTCCATTTTCCTAAAAAGAGAGGTGATTTCTTTCTCTCAATATCTATAAAACAAGGAAACTCTTTGCCTAGCAAATGATCAACAATCAAATAAAAGACAAAGGTGAGATGAAATAGATATTGTCATCCATTTCTGGTAACCTTGTATTGATTTGTTCCCCCCTGCTGGGGAGCAATTGTGTGACCAGAATCTAGAGAAATTGAAGTCTTCTCACCCTCCGATCCAGCAATCCAAACCGATTCCTAGTCCTAATGCAAATCCCAGTGCACTGTACGATAACAGGTAGCCAGGCGTGGTGGCGCACACTTGTAATCCCAGTACTTGGGAGGCTGAGACAGGAGGATCTGGGTTCGCGGCCAGCCTCAGCTACTTAGTGAGACCCTATTTCAAAATAAAGAATAAAAAATAGGGCTGGTGGTGTAGCTCGTAGGTAGAATGCCCCTGGGTTCAATCCCCAGTACCACCAAAAAAAAAAAAAAAGATAACAGGTAAAAACATGAAGCTCTACATAAAAGGATGTTCACCATAGTCACATTTATAGTAGCAGGAAAATAGAATAAAGTGAATGTTCTATAATAGAGGAGTGATGACCTATAAAATAAAGAAGTATAAATACGTACACCTGTTGATGTTATATAAGCATGGTTATTATAACAGATTGTGGCTACTTGCTGAGATACTTAAGACATAATTAAATGAGAAAATAATCAGAATACAAACTTTTATCAATTATCATTGCTGTGTAACGTATCAATCCAAAACCCAGCCGCTAAGAACAAGGAATGCTTGGCATCTGTTTCTGTGGTCTAGGCGTCTGGAAGGGGCTTAGCTGAGGGACCTGGCTCAGATTGCAGGGGCTGCGGCCTAGCCCTGGGCTCCATCCTTGGTCCTCTCAAGACCCAGCACTGGGCTGAAGAATCCACTACTCACGGGATTTTTAGCAAGTGATTTTTGGGGGACTGATGCACTTGATTCCTCATCAAATCACAGAATTTGCACATAATATGACAACCGGCTTCTCCCCAGGATGAGCAATTCAAGAGAAAGAAAGAGTGTGCATGTCCAAGATGGAAACTATGATAAGTTTTTTTTTTCTTTTGTGGTGCTGGGGATTGAACTCAGGGGCATTCTACCTCTGAGCTAAAACTCAACCCTATTTTATTTTTTAATTTGGAAACAGGGTCTCGAGTTATTGAGGGTCTCACTAAGTTGCTGAGGCTGGCCTTGAAACTGCAATCCTCCTGTCTCAGCCTCCCAAGTACTGGGATTACAGATGTGGGCCACCATGATCTTTTTATAACCCTTTGTTGGAAGCGACTTCCCCACTTGCTTATTGTGTTCTTTTTACCAGGGGAGAGTCAGTAAGCCAACCCACTCTCAAGGGGATGGAGTGACACAAGGACAGGGAACCCCAGGAAGAGGGAATCACTGTGGTCACCCCGGAGGCTGCTTAGCACAAATATAGTAGGTACAGGGGGTCACAGCATTGGAAACAATGAAAAAGACTGTGTTCAAGATTGGAAAGAGGGGGCAGGGGCAGAGAGGCAGAGGACCGGATGGGTCTTCCTCCTAATGGTAGGCCTGTGGAGTAATTATTTTTCTATATTCTTTTCACTATTTTCCAATAATGAACTATCTTAAAAACAATTATGATGATGGAAATGCTCAATAAATGCTATTAAATTAAAAGAAAAGCCTGTTAAAATAAGCAGGTGCTGAATTCATTCCCGATGAAGGTCATTTTAAATTCACTTCTGACTCTGAAATCAACTTTTTTATTTGCCATTTTTTTCGTGCGTGTGTGTGAGTATGTGTGTGTGAGTGTGTGTGTGTATGTGTGTGTGTGTGTGTATGTGTGTGCATGTGTGCATGCTGGGATTGAACCCAGGGGCATCCTACCTCCAGGCTACACCCCAGCCCTATTTTTTTCTTCTTTTTTAAACAGGGTCTCGCTAAGTTGCTGAGGCTGGTTGCAAACCTGTGATCCTCCTGTCTCAGCCTCCCAAGTACTGGGATTATAGTGTGTGCCACCATGCTGGCTCTTTTTTTTCTTTTCTTTTAAAGAAGCAATCATTATAATACTCTGATTTCATTCCTTGGGGAAGATGCCCAGGTGCACTATTGCTGGGTACTATGGTGGTTCCATTCCCAATCTTCGAGAAAACTCCACCCTGATCTTCATAGCAGCTGAACTAGTTTGCAGTCCCACCGACAGTGCGATAGGATTCCCATTTCCCCACAACCTCGTCAGCATTTATGATTATTTCTGTTCTTGATGATTGCCATTCTGACTGGAGTTAGATGAAATCTCAGTGTAGAATAAATTGTGATGAATGCATACAAAACCACCAGTTCCAATCTCAAAGACTGCACGGGGGGAGGGTGAAGGAAGGGGGAAGGGACTCGGTGGGGAGGGCACCAAGAGCTATGCACATGTATTGTTCTGACACTCTGTACCCCAAAATGATGTAAAATTACAATGTACCAAATAAAAAGAAGAAGCAGCAACCAGAGGCCGCCCTGGCAGTCAATAGTTGGAATGTGCTAGGTCATGTCAGTAGAATGCTGGCCTCTTCCTTCCTGACTCACAACCCCTCCAGCCCACGCACCCTCCTGGCTGATTCCCAGGGAACCCTGTATTTTTTAAAGTTGTCCAGGGCAAAGAAGCCCGGATTGATGGCCCTGCAGTCAAGTCCCAGGCCCACGTTGGCGAGGGAGGGTAACCCATGCTTAGCAATTGATGTGTAATGTTTTTGACGACTGGAACCCGATCCCACCAACCAATTCCTCAGTGGCTGAGCTCATCTCTTGACCATAGGTGACCAGGAAAGATAAAAGAAGGAGAGGCCAGTGGGCCAGGTCTCAACTCACAAAGGAGTAAGCTTCTCTTTGATCCTTTATCCTAAGAACATTCCTGATTCTCACAGATGAGATGACCGAACCCCAAATATTGCCGCAGCCAGTCCTACATGGGCCCCCGCCAAATTCTCCTGAGCTGCCTGCCGGTTCCTGTCCTTTTGCAGAGGAAGCTATGTGTTTATTATTTTTAATCCTTCAATGATAATCGTCTGACAAACCTCTTTTATTTACAAAGTTGAGCAGAAAAGAATCATGCATGGGACCCAAGGCTCTAAATAACAGCAAGCCAGGCTCAGTGGCACACGTCTGTAATCCCAGTGCTTGGGAGGCTAGGACAGAAGGATCGCAGGTTTGAGGCCAGCCTTAGAAACTTAGTAAGACCCTGTTTCAAAAACACCAAAAAGTGCTGGGGGGGGGTGTAGCTCAGAGGTACAATGCCCCTGGGTTCAATCTCCAATACCAAAAAATTTAAAAAATTAAAAATAGTGTTTATGGCGTCTGTATTTTGAGCCAGGAGCTGAAGTCAGGCTTTGCCGCATCTTCTCTCTGTGACTCTGCACAAGTCACTTGACTTCCCTAAGTCTCAGTTTGCTCATCTGAGCGGTGATAAACATTGCACCCATTCTATTGGTCCTAGTGACCATTAAAAAGAAATGACCCCAGCTGGGTATAAAGTGCTGGGATAGAGCACTTGCTTATTAAAATGTGATCTTTTTCTACTGTAAGTCGAGTAATATCACTTAAAATGCTTTCTACTATAGCCGGTCATGGTGGTGTACACCTGTAATCCCAGTACTTGGAAGGCCGAGACAGGAGGATTGCAGGTTCGAGGCCAGCCTCAGCAAGTAGTAAGACTCTCATCAACCTAGCGAGACCCTGTTTCAAAATAAAAATAAAAATCAAATAGGTCTAGGGGTGTAGCTCAGAGGCAGAATGCCCCTGGATTCAATCCCCAGTAACACACACACACACACACACACACACACACACACACACACACTTTCTTTTTTTCTTTCGGTACTGGGGATTGAACCCAGGGGCATTCTACCTCCGGGCTACACCCCCAGCCCTATTTTTTATTCTTTATGTTGAAACAGGGTCTCACTAAGTTGCGGAGGCCTCACTAGGTTGCTGAGGCTGGCCGCGAACCCGGTATCCTCGTGTCTCAGTCTCCCAAGTACTGGGATTACAAGCGTGCACCACCACAACGGGCCACTGATTTCTATTCTAGAGAGTGAAATCAACACGCCTTACCATGAGCTGCACAGCCCTTTGACCCCCCCGTTTCTTCCCCCATGTACACCCCACTCTCGACCCCTGGTCCCCCTGCTGGCCCGAGGGCCTTCCCACTTACCACCCCTCTGCCTAGAACACGTGTTCTTCAGACATTTATTTGACTAGGATATATATTTTTTTTCCATATTGAACCCTGGAATAAAATGCCAACCACCTCATCAGAAAGCCTTCGGTGACCTTTTTTTTTTTCTTTTTCTGGAAATAAGCAGAGTCGGTCTCCGGCGCCGGCAATCACCGGAGTCTAATGGAATCAAGTCGCAATTTTCGTGAAAATAGCACTGCTCTATGTTTCCTCTTCTCGATCCCCAACCCGGCCGCATGGACTAACCTTTGCTGGCTGTGCTGGTAGATTCCATCCCTGATCTGCCTGTTGATTAGTGGACATTTTCATCTGGCCTGTTAGCACCTTACCAAGAAACTGATGAAGGTAGAGAACTCACTGGATGAAGAGGTGAATTTAAAGAAGACGGACCGCGGGTGTTAAAAGTGTTCCCAGAGGTGTGGTTGTGGGATGGTTAGTCTAGACAAGTAAACCGAAGTGTCTGTCCTAATGTTGTTCTTCTATGTGCACCATCTGGCTCCAGCAACGCTGTGAATACTTGAATTTTGGGAATGGATCCACCATATGATCCGGCTATACCACTCCCGGCTATCATTCCAAAGGGATTGAAACCAGAAAACTACAGTAATCTATGCATACCCATGTTCAGAGCAGCACAATTCACAGCGGCCAAATTATGGAAGCAACCTAGGGTGCGCATCAACAGACAAATGGATCACAAAATTATGGGAAATACACACAATGGAATTCTACTCAGCAATAAAAAAGAACAAAATTATGTCATTTGCAAGAAAATGGAAGGACCTGGAGAACATTATGTTAAGTGAGATCAGCCAATCACAGAAGGAGAAGAGTCATATGTTTTCTCTAATATGCGCAAGCTAGGGAGTAGTAGGGACACAAAAGGGACTCCGGACAATGGTGGAGAAGCCTCAGTGGAGCCAGGGAAGTGGTCTAAGGGAAGGGGAAGAATGAAGTTCATCAATGGAATTGCTACCATTGACCATGTGTACCTATGAGAACATACCAACGTCAATCCAAGTACTCTGTACTGGGGGGGGACCAAAAGCTGCGTGCATGTATGTTACTGTCAGATTGATGTTCATTGTGATGTGAGACTATAATGCACCAATAAAAGCACATTTAAAAAAAAAGAAAAAGAAAACAGAGATGATAAATGGTACTGACCAGGGATATTTTGCAGGACCAATGATTGGACCTAGCCTAGCTGGACAGGGTTTGATGCTTGCTGACTCTTGAGCCTGTGAGGATGAGAGAGCACATCCTGAGAAGGTGCTGTCCCCTTAAGCCCCATCAGTGTTGCTCACTTTTCTTAGGATGGGGATTAATTCCTTAGCGCAGGCTTCTAAGCCCAGTGCATTCAGAAACATCCGCTTCTCCCATCTCCTTGGCGCGCGCTCCTCTTGCTCAGGCATCTCAGACACTCTTCAGACACTCAGGCATCTCCCTGTGAATTTCCCAGTGCCTACCATGCTCCCTCCTACTACCGGGCCTTTGCATATGCGGACCCCTCTGCTTGGGCGGCTGGACTTCCTTCTTCTCTTTACCTACTCGCCCTGCAGCTCTTCCCTCAAACATCATGTGGTCAGGAAAGCCCCCGCCAATTTCCCAGACGAGTTAACCTTTTTTTTTTTTGCAGTACCAGGGATTGAACCCAGGGGCGTTTTACCTCCACGTTACACCCCCAGCCCTATTTTTTTT